>JAANSN010002760.1:0-21985 GCA_036850665.1 Dicranocentrus wangi
CGTATGATGAGAATAACGTTTCCAAACAAAAACTCATGATTGAGAATAATGATTCCAGCCAATTAACAACGATTCGTGATGGCTATATAGAGTCTGAATAATTTATTAAACGCAAGCGTCCAACTTGCAAAAACTGTGTTACAAAAAGCTTTTAAAAAAAATGATAACGAAAAGCTGCGAAACTCGTCGGGACTAAAACACAAAGTGTAATTGTTATTATTATTTTATAATAGCGTAAATTCTCATTTAGTCTTTCCAACCATGTGTCCAACAACAGCACCACCGCCACCACCACCACCACCGCTACTCCTACTGCCACCGCTACTACCCCCACTCCTACGTGTACAACAAAAATAGAGATAGAAAAAAACAACCATTTTTATACAGTAATACATTGGAGAAATAGTTGGGGACATTACATTTGATAGAGAAAGCAAAAAATGAGTTTTTATTATATAAAATCTCCAGAAACGTGGTTGTGCTAGCTGATTGTATAAATTTACTTTCGTTTGTTCTTTGGCGAGACTGGCTGGAACACGCTGGATGCCGACATCAGGCTCTCGATGTACTGACCCAGCACCTGGTTCTCCGAACGTAGCTTCAGGTTCTCCTCCTTCACGCTGTCTCCTTCCTTCCTAGCATCTAACATCCTTGANCGCAGCTTCAGGTTCTCCTCCTTCACGCTGTCCACTCGCTGCGACAAGTCTGCAAATTTACACACACAACAACTCGGTTTAGATTTGCGAAACAGACATCCATTTTATTAAACTTTTACAAGTTTACAGCCATATTGTAAGGAAGAACAGACGAGGGAAAAAGGGTACCTTTTCCCTACCCTACCCATAATACCCTTTTCCTCGTCTGTGACGAAGAAAAGGTCTAACGTGTTTCTAGAAACTTTCTCGTATAGAGAGGTTGCAGGTTATTTACACACACAACAACTCGGTTTAGATTTGCGAAACATACATCCATTTTATTAAACTTTTACAAGTTTACAGCCATATTGTAAGGAAGAACAGACGAGGGAAAAAGGGTACCTTTTCCCTACCCTACCCATAATACCCTTTTCCTCGTATGTGACGAAGAAAAGGTCTAACGTGTTTCTAGAAACTTTCTCGTATAGAGAGGTTGCAGGTTCAGAACTGTAGCTCGAAGTGCATTGTAACGAGAAAAACTGTTAGCATCTTCTTGAGATTTGACTGACTATTATCAGGGAAGCAAAAATACTAATATTGAGAAGACTCTTTACAGGCTTTAGCGGATTTGTGGTCAAGCCTTTTGACTTTTCAAAAAACGTGTGATAAAATAAGCAAAAATTATAAATTGCGAAAATCACCCAATCTGTACGCTTCTCTTTCTAAAATAAACAAGCTGTAATTATCCTCCCTGCAAAAGAAAACCCTGTTTCTAAAACCAATACATTTTTTGAAAAAATCTATTTGAAATAGTAAATCGAAATATACTGTAAAATACTGCTAATGAAACTGCTACAATACGAGTGTCGTCACATTTATACTCTCATTCTTGGTCCAAATCCGGATAAAAATGCACTCAATAAAATTTTTGATAGAGTTTCTACGAGAATATCTGTAGGCATATCATTTGCTAACATGATGCTGATGATCCCAAGGTTCGCACTTTATTGCATGAAATTGAGGTAAAAAAACTGTGAGTAACCCCATTTGCCTAATATGCCCATGATCATCTAGCGAGAACACACATCAAAAGTTGAAGTCACGAGTTATCTTATCCAGTTATCCCCTACATAATTTGTTTCAACAAGTGCCTAATATTTGAGACGAACCAAGTAGTTGTAAAATTTAAAGCTAAAATCTTTCTCGAGGGTAAAGAGGAAACCCTGACCTTTCTAATACCTGGAGACTCTGCTACACTCATTAAATCACTAAATAAGTAAGACAAAACCGGATGAAAACAGTAAAAAACTAACCGTCGAGAGTATTCTGAAGCTCGAGCACCTGTGCGATGCGACTAGCCTTTTCCTCCTGCTCATCCTGACTGAGATCTGGGTCCATACCTGGCAAATAAACACACCAAAATCAGTGAACCCACACTCGATCCGTGTTAAAAATATTTCCAAAAGTAACAATATAACCAGCACTGGATAAGCTGTCGTTGGTGAATGTGGAAGGGAACGAGTCGAAGCTCCTGGTGAGTGCGTTCACATGGGCGTTCGGGTCGATCATGGCCGACGAGGATGACTGCGATATCGTTATGTCCTCCTCGGGCAGCACGGCTGCAATCAAACAAATGTAATCCCGATTTAGACCACCTCTGATTGAAATTAAACATAAATTTTCCATATAATTCCTGCACACCCTGAGGATCATCATCTGCAAGTGGAATGTTGTTGATATCCTCCTCATCGTCCTCCACGACCAGCCCTGTCGACGACGAGTAATGAGACATTATATATATTTTTGTAATTAAATCAGTACACGCACTCAAGTAATCCAACAAATTTCAACACAGCAGATGATGATGATGTTGTGTGTTTTCGTGACGTTTCCCTTGCTCACCACCACCACACCGCACTAGAGTAGTACTACTCCAACTAAAACCTCACTGTGCATCTATCGATCTTTCCTTTTTTTTTGGGTTTGGTTTCTTTCATATATGCCTGCCCATGATATTGTATGATGCTAGCGGACTCACTCTTTCTTCACGCTTGCGTTCCTTCCTATCATCATGCTCACTTCTCATGCAATTTATGCAATGCTACACGACGAGTGTGCAGAGAGTGTGCAGCACACAGCAAATCTCTCCTCACTCACGAGATATAATATTTCAAACAATTTATTACAAACACGAACAAACTCTGAATGAAACGGGGAAGCTGCATTACAATTCGGAACCAGTTCAAAATAATAGTAATAATGATTTATGATTATTTATACACGTTGTCTCAACTGCCAGCGGTAGGAACACCACCTGCCACCACCGCAGACGACATCATCATCATGGTCAACTGCTTCCTGGCTGCGGATTCCTCGTCCAGTTGTCTCGTTAGCTGCCCGATCCGCTGGTGGAGCAGGATTATGTCGTCCCGGAGCAGGTTCACCAGCATTGGAAGCGATCTAACACAGAATAGCCCATTCAGTTCCTTAAAACAATATAACAAATTAGAGTTGGAATAAAAATTGATATATACTCACTTGACGTGGGAGTGAGTGATGGCGCTCGGAGTAGTGGGTGGAGTAGCGGAAGTCTTACTATTATTATTGTTCACCGGGTCAGCAGGCTCTGTAGCTCCACCAGGCCTCTTTAAATCTAAACGTAGTAGATATCGATCCATAACGTATAATAATCATTTTAAAACTCTATTTCACTTTCCACATGTAGATGCTTTCAGAGCAGATAATACAGACAGATAAAATATGCAGATGTTTAAACAGAGAGTAAATATGTGTAAACAGATAACTAAGTGTATTTCGTATGTGTACTACAAGCGACAAAGACTCGTGGACTCATTCGTGACCATTCGAGAGAATTTAATAAAACATGATGGAGCAATCAAAACTGGAGGTTGGTACTCTTCGAGTACACAGTCCCGCAGCACCACGAGTACTTTTTCTTCTTCTGCTGACTCGCTGCCTTCACGCGGAGCACGTTGCTACTGGAAGGGAGGAGAGGAGCGCTGCTACCCCGCTGTTGTTGTTGGTCACTCGTTATACTGCTTGCAGACTTGTGCCGCTCCCGCATCA
Organism: Dicranocentrus wangi; assembly: GCA_036850665.1. NCBI lineage: Eukaryota > Metazoa > Arthropoda > Collembola > Entomobryomorpha > Entomobryidae > Dicranocentrus > Dicranocentrus wangi. The sequence continues at coordinate 3,723 of JAANSN010002760.1, forward strand.
TCACTCCTCCTCCTCGGCACGCTGCTTCTCCCGACATTTGACCCACCGTTGTTACTGCATCTGTGTGGGGGAGCCAGGCACCACCCGTCAGCTATACATTTTTCATCATTCACTTTCTTTCAACACATCATGCATGCGCTTCCAAGCTATATAGTTATCTCTTTTTAGTCGCTCATTTATGCGTTATCCTAAGGTTTTGCACCTTCCCAAAATGCATTTTCAGTCGTGTTTATTGCAACATGCACACGGTTCAAAAATCGACCATAAGTGCAACGTTATTGTTAGTTCAAAAACTGTTTATTCGGGATCGCAACCGGTTTGTCATTAGCAGCATGAACTAGTGTAGAAGCGATCTGCGTTGATCCGAACCACATGTCGACATAAACTGAATCCAAAAACCATTTGCTCACTCATGTCACCATTTCACCCGTCGTGTTGCGGCCCACATGAATATATTACTACGAGGTGTTTCAAACCAACCCAAAACAGAAAACCGGAACAAAACACGGAAATTATAACTGAACACAAAAATGCACTTAAAACCCGTTAAAAAATTGTAAGAAAACCCGGAAAAACAGTGAAAAAAGGGGAAAGTAAGGAGAAAGCAAGCGTACAAAAAAAGGAAAACAAAAAAATAAATAAAATGGTAAACGTACCCTTCCCATTGAGGGCAGTAGCCCTGACACAAAACCCGTCGACGATGGAAAGAACAGCAAAGTCATCCTCGTTGGTGACCGAGCTGGGATTGGCTCCAATGCGAAGAAAAGATTTAGTTTTGCCCCCTCCAGGAAATCCACTAAAGCTATTGCTAACATTGCTACTACCATTATTGCTACTACTCCCAATGAAACTGCCAGTGAATGAGCTAGCTCCAGTGGACCTGTGTGCTTTCCCACTACCACCACCACCTTTCCCACTACTACCACTACTACTCCCACCTTGAGAGCCTAGGTACTCTGCGAGGAACGGGTTGTACGGCGGCGAAGGCCTGAGTCTTGTGATGTTCCAAGCCTGAACTGGTGGCGACAAATGTCCAAAGTACTGAACCCACAGGTTTTTTCAAAAAAAAAATAACAGAAAAAAATTGTATATATGAGCGTGTATTAAAAATAGAAGTAAAAATAAAAGAGTGGAAGCAAAGAAAGGTCGCAGGAAACTCTAAATTCTCATAATTATCTTTACATTTATTTTTTGTTGGAAAAAATGACTTTTTAAGGGTACACAAGGCGAGTGAGTGTGTGTATACAAGGCATATATATATTCTTAAAGACACTGTGACATCATTCTTTTATATTTCTTTTACATCATGTTTCCATCATCAGCTCAACAACAAACTCCCTCTAAACACATTCTTTTACACTCTGGGAAACACCGAGGCGATTAATTGGTTGCTATTGGATAGACTCAGTTTCATAATCCGTTTGCGAGATTATCGGTTATTTCAGTGAACAAAAAAATTTTTAAAAAAAGTTTTATACGCTTTATAAGTTTTCTACTTTTTGATTCCACTACCTTTCCTCTAATTTACAAGTTTAGCTTTAGAAAAGAAAATCAAACGATACAGAAGCAAATTTGGGCAACACAAATTTTTATTTGCAACGGAAATTACGGTACTCATGAGCTATAAACTGTGCCTACGTAATGGAGTAAAAGTTTAGGCACATGGTTATATGTTAATTCCATGTAAACTCCATGGAAACATAAACTACTATTAGTCGGATATCAAATAATTCGTGGAAGTTTCAAACTACCGAGGAAATGAGTCTACCCATTGAACACAAGTCGAACTCGACAAGAACCAACCGAAATTAAACGCCCTGCGCAGTAGAGAACCGCCGGTTTAGGGGAACCGAGAACGAACAAGATAACAACAACAATAAACAGTTTCAAACGTAGATTTGGGCGTTACACGAGCAGTTACTTGAAGGTTGAGAGTGCGTGTTTGAACAGCAGAGAGGTCGTTTTCTCTATCCGGTGGTACTGGATGGAAATGAAATGATTTTATTACAAAATACTCTCAAACTTCAAGCACCAGTGCGCGTACATGCTGGTAGTGTAAACGGCGTTTCCCCCCTGCTCGCCATCGACGCGAATATACACCTCATTGTAGAACACACGACTAGAATTATCACTGCGATGATGATGATGATGATCAGTACTACTATCACCAGGATCCACAAGGACGACGACCTCACCCACCCCACTGCTACTACTCCCACTACCCCGACCGTGTTGCTGGTTTTCATCTTGTTCCTGTTCCACCCTGATTTCCTCTTCATCCTCATAATCCCGGTCATCAGTTTCTTCTTCCTCTTCTTCCTCCTCAATGCCATCAGGATCTTCAATGCCCCTATCACCAAGACCAGAATCGACAGAGTCACTGAGCCTGGGTCCGTCCCCACCGTCACCGTCATCACCCTCGTCAAAGGCATCCTGTCTCCTGAGCACACGATTCCCCCTGCCAAGAAGGGGGGGCGGGGTAGTGGGAGCAAAGCCCCAAGGGAGTGAACACGACCTAGTGGGTACATCCTCCTCTTTATTACCACCACCACCACTGCCCCCAGCAGCAGCAGAATCGCTACTTTCAACACAAAGACGCCCCAAACTCTGAACGCGAAAGCACTCGTCATCCTCAATGAACACAATTTCAGGGGCAGCCTCATGGTGAATATTAGACAAGCACTTTGTTTTCCAGCCAGCAGCAGCGACAAAGTCGTAGCCACTGGAGTACTCCCTTGCAGCCCGCTGCATGGCTGCCCCCGAAGAACCGAATAACCCTGCCTGGAGGGCATTATTATGATCATCGCCGCCGTCGTGAACCCTCTTCCTCCTCCGTATCACAGTGTCATTTACATTGCTGCCCAAAAGCCCACCACCCCCAAAGTAAGAGTTGAGGTACTCCCTGCTCTTGGAAACTATCTGCCCTAGTTCGTACAGGTGCTTGAAGTACCTCACAAGCTGTACATAAGGGGGCGAAGCGGGAGGGCTGTCTTGTTTTACTAGTAGTACCTGCTGCGGGGAAGATCCGAACGACGGGAACCGCGTCGCCCGTAACAGCTCGCTCAACGTGCTCAGCCACTGCTGCTTCACCTGCTTCGACGGACACTGCACCTGCATCGTGTGGATCGTTGGACCTAAAGTCAATTCACGTCACCACAATTATTCTTAATTTCAAAGTAATTATTAACGTATTTTAAAGTAAAGTAAGTAAAGTAACATCATTCACATACGAGAGAAAAAGGGTAGAAGGTACCTACTGATAAAGGCTTAACCCATTTTCTCTCGCCTGTGAACATGATTAAGCACGGAAATGTATAAAAGACAGCTCACCGGCAATCTCAAAGGCGTGAACAGAGCTGCTGTTGGTGTCATTATCGTGCCTGTTGTGATCATCCGGATCCTGAATCGACGAGACAGTGATGCCACTGACCTGTACCCTGCCTTTGTACGTCAGCGTGTTGTTGGTGGTGTCGTAAGAAAGGATGAGTATGGTGTTTGAGAAGAGCACAAAGTACCTGGGCTGCCTCTCCCTCCCGACAAACAGCAAGTTCATGAGTAGAATCTCCCCAAGAGTCCCAACGTCCGACCCCTCAAAGTCTTTTATCGCTCCAGGAGTTAGGACCTCCAGCTCCATCTCCTTCTGCTTCCTCAACACTGTTATCCCCTTCTGGAAAAGCAAACCAATAACAACAATCCACTCAATCACAGATACTTTACACTAGCCGAATAACATTAAAAAAAATACTGGGAGAGGTGAATTTTGAATGCACGGTTACAACACTCATACTGGGCGTTTGTAATGCCCGCACCTATATGAGAAATTACATGGGAAACACCATGGAAAAAAAGTTTCAGTTGTTAAGTTGGCTTGAACGGTGCAATGACAACGAAAATTTTCCCATGTAATTCCCATGTAGAGTGCGGGCATTAAAGAAAGCCCTGTATATACAAAACCAGTCGAGTAACTTAAACCCTGACCTCCATATCCCTGTAATACGCAACGCTCCTCTGAACATCGCCCCTGTCCCTGTGGAACTCCTCGACGTGTCTCTCAATCTCCTGGAGAACGAGCGCGTACTTCTCCAACCTCCTGAACGGTGCACTGAGCGAAACGATAATCCTGAGAACACCAGGCTCATTGATATTATCATCCACACTAGTAGTAGTAGAAGAAGACGCCACGAAACTGGCCCACCAACTAGCCAACTTGTCCTTATGTTTCTCCACGACTTGGACGGCCTTTGGGTGGTTCGAGCAGTACGTCTTGTGAACAGACTCGAGGTGGGGAGCTGCCGACAGGAATATCCTACCCACGCGCTGCTCGCTCATACCCATCCCGATGCACTGCTGCAGAGGCGTCAACAGGTGAGTCGTGTGAGCACTGATTATCAACGGGTAATTCGAGATCAGCGTCGACGTGTCCGACTGCGGTAGTCTGAATTTTAAAAAAAACATTAATTTCAACAGATCATCCTTCCTAAAACACAATAATTACGATTTATAATTTGCTTAACTAACACAGTCCCGACTCTCTTGAGCACATTATCATAAAACTCCTGCATATCCCGCACATGTCCCGCCTCAGACTCGACGAGCTCGTTGATTATCATCCTCCGATACTCCCCTGTAGTAGTTGTGCTCGCAGCAGATACTCCCCTGCTGCTCATCCCGTTACTTTCCACCACCACCGCTTGCGGTACAACAATACTGCTATTGATATTGTTCACAGTATTATTGAGACCGTTGTTGTTGTTATTCTCGACCATGATGACGTAGTTGGATGGGAACCAGCCAGTCTTGCACCCCAGCGTTCCTTCCCACCACCCTCCATCCTCGGGATTCGTTACTGTTATCAAGTCCCCCACTCGGATGTGCAGCTGCAAATATCACAAATCACAATTGGTTATACTCAAGAACGATTCGAAAGATAGGATTAGGTTAGTTGATGAAATCTGCAGAGTTAAACTATCTTCTGGATTTTATATTAAATTTTTGATACTGTTGGCGTTAGTAACAAATGAATTTTGTTGGGGAAATTTCGTACCGTTAGTAACAAAATGGAATCTTCGAAAATACAGGGCGATTCATATTGATTTAAAGCACGAAAATATAGCATGTGGAAAGTGTTCATAGCTATTGGTCCAAAGGCCAAGGGAACAATCGAATGATGGATATCCATTGAGTATGAAAAATTTCCCCAGTTATTTCAAATCAATACAGGCGATTCATATTGATTTGAAGTACGAAAATATAGCATGTGGAAAGTGTTCATAGCTATTGGTCCAAAGGCCAAGGGAACAATCGAATGATGGATATCCATTGAGTATGAAAAATTTCCCCAGTTATTTCAAATCAATACGAATCAGCCTGTACATTTATTTTAATTTCTCATCAAATACACTATAAATCACAAAAATAATAATAGCAAAAAGTTTGAAATGGCTAATTATAGTATTCCTCCTCACCTCATCATTGTTAACAGGATTGTACTCGTGCGTAGCCCTAACAACTATAGGAACTTGTTGTGAGATTGTAGACGACGACTGCTCGCGCATGATTGTTTCAAACTCATTATTATTATTATTATTATTATTGTTATTACTATTTTGATTGTGCTTGTTACTCATACTGGACAGGATTTAATTGTGCACCACCCTCAAAAATACACAGTTATTTCCATGGCATTTACACAATTAACGCAATTAACACACTTCCAAGTTTAAAAATCATGTGGGTGTTCTAGAAGAATGTCGTGTTGAAGATGGACCAAAACTATTTATTCCACACCAGCAGCACCACCTCAGTCCAAATGACTAATGTTTTTGTTTATTATACGCCACACCAGTGTGATGATAGGATGATGAGATTTGGTGTATTATGGGGCACAGCACAAACAAGACATTCCTCAGCAGATCCGACCATATGCATGCATTCTTATAGGGCAGTGGCACACGGAGCAGCAGCCAGAGAGCTCATTCAACGAGTGAGTGACTATTATGCTTTCTTTGGACTCACTCTCCAAGTCTCTTGCTCAATTTTATTTCGTTCATATTTCATACTAGGTTTTCCATGCAACATTTTGTAATGAATGATTCCTTCCCCAAAATTTCCCTTTCGTAATTGACATAAAAGTCATCATGTCGTACAAAATCTGAGTACAAAAAAGTATGCAATGACAAATTTTCAAGATATTACCAAAATTTAAAAAAAATTCCTTGCTAAATACACCACATGTTTGCTAATTTTCAGAATGCAAGTCTCTCTAAATAGTCTAAAAATGCTATGAATGGTAATATAATTTAATTTAGCACATGTAGGAAATTTTACTTGATGATCACTAATCACCTCAAATTCATATTTAAAATCTCTTACAGATTTTTTAAAGCTATTAAATCACGGATGCACAATGAATGACTATTCCTCATCATATGAATCACTTCACTTTTCTCCAAGGCCGAATCTTTCACCACCACCACCGACTACAGACCCCACCACCACAAACAAATCGAGTCTTGAGGGGCATCATGACTCTGCCCGGTAACGAAATGTACGCTGGCAATAAACACATCCCATCATCCCATTCCCACTTGCCAAACTTTTTTTTAGTAAAATAAAACTCCTTTTTAACAGTGTTTTAAAACATTTCTACTGTTCGAGAAACAATCAGTGAAAAATTGACGCCTCATCATGGCGAACATGACTTTGAACTCGTACATTTACCAGGTTATCTTATAAACTCTTTAATTTCTGACACAAGTTTCATATCATTTCAAATTTTCAAAATGCCAAATTTGTTACAAATTTGCTAATATTAACCTTTTCTGAACAGATCCAACGCGCATGGGAAGACTGTGATGGGGATCGAGTTGGGGTAAGTTTCACCAAAAAATTAAAACATTTTAAATCCAGCGAATAGTACCTTATTTTTTTTGAAACGTGTAGGACCTGTTATCAATCCGGAACGCTCACTGTCAGAGCACGCGGCTCATCTCCTCGATATCAGAGTACCAAGACCTGGACCAAATGGTCAGCAACTACGGGGTCCAGTGGCCACTCAGCGAGCTCGTCGCCTTCCACCTCAGGTCTGCCATGAAAATCAAGCAATATATAACCACTTAGCTATACCCCTGAAAGTAGCTAGTCAAATATAAATAGTAATGAAATGAATGATGATTTTGTATTTTGTCAGAGTGCTGACGATCCTGTCGACCCCACCGCGGTCGTACACGACAGCCCTGAACGTGCAGTCCCAGTTCGGCCAGTCGTTTTGCAAAGTGCTGCAGTCGCAGACGCACGAGAAGTGGGGACTGAGGGTGATGGAGTCCCTGTGCAGGGACCTCAGGACCATCTCCCTCAACGTCCAAAAGTTCGAGCCAATGGTCTCTTCTGACGACCACGCCCCCACCGGCATGGAGAAGGCTGCTGACGTTATCATGGCCCTTTTCAGGGTTTGCGCCGCTGACACGTAAGTTATGCAATATATGCACCGTATCAATCACGATTCTGCGATTATATACTGGGCGTTTTTTAATGTCCGCACATATATGAGAAATTACATGGGAAACACCATGGAAAAAAAGTTTCAGTTGTTAAGTTGGCTTGAACGGTGCAATAGGTGCGGGCATTAAAGAAAGCCCTGTATATGCATTAAATACCTATGATGATTTGATGATGACTAAAATTATGATAAAGGCGGACCCAGGAGTCGGAGACGAAGCGTTGGGGCATGCTGTCGCTGGTGAACCACCTGTTCATCATCTACTTCAGGATCAACCGGCTCCACCTGTGCAAGCCGCTGATTAGAGCGATCGAGGCGCAGACGAGTCTCAAGGAGAGGTTCCCCAGAGAGCAGATCGTCACGTACAAGTACTACGTCGGCAAGAAAGCCATGTTCGACTCAGAGTTCAGAGTTGGTCAGTCGCCAAACTTTTATTATTATTATTCAATCAATTTTCAGTCTCATCCATTCTCCAAAATAACTAAATTACAAAAAGAACCAATACAAAAACGTAATTGAACTTACAGCGGAGGAGTGCCTAGAGTACGCGTTCAGACACGCGAGCACGATAAAGAACAAGCGCAAGACGCTGACGTACCTCATCCCTGTCAAAATGTTCCTCGTGAGTTACACAAAAATTACACAAGCTAAATCTCTCAAAACTCAAGTTCTATGCCTTCATATCTATACAATTTCTCAAACTAATTAATAACACTATGTATTTTCTGTGTAGGGAATCCTGCCAACCCCTCAATCTCTGAAAAAGTACAACCTGCAGCAGTTCCACGAGGTGGCCGAATCCCTGAAGCAAGGGTAACATTGGCAGGTTCTACAGATCACTGAAGGCATCCGAGCAGGCATTCATCCAGGACGGCGTCTACCTCATCTTAGAAAAGCTGCAAATGCTGCTGTACAGGAACTTGTTCAAAAAAGTCTGCCTCATGTGCGGAACCCACCAGGTCCCAATCAAAACACTCGAGTGTGCGCTCAGATGGTCAGGGTACGAGCAGATAAGCGCTGACGAGACTCACTGCATCGTCGCCAATCTGATCTACAGCGGGCAAATACGAGGCTACATCTCACACCAGCACCAAGTTCTCGTTGTTGCTAAAACTAACGCGTTCCCTGTTGTCGGCGGAGGTGGCGCAGCAGACTAACTTATACTACATTTACTCTATAATTATTACTTTTATATGTAAAATGTAAACCTAGATGATTTTGCAGGGCCTGTGTACAAAGTGAGATAGATAATTAAAAAAAGGGAATTATTTTGTACGCTGCTAGTTGTTCTTATAAAATAGTCTTTACTACTGAGAATCACTTGAACTGGAACTGCTCGAGTCTGTGCTCATAACTTCAACGTCGTCGTGGTTCGCGTTCGACCTGACCGTCGGCTCCGGGATGGTCGAGTGGGTGAACATGCTGGGGATAGCGGGAGGCAACTCGGACGAGGCAGAGTACCACGGCTGAGTGAAGTTCTGGTACTGCTGCTGGTGGTCCCGTGTGGAAGCCGACGAGCCCAATGTCGGTATCAGACTGTCCAGCACCTACCAAAACATCAACAAACAACTTAATACACACATACTCCATTCTAAATAGCAACAATTTGCAGAAGAGTGTGTAAGTAAACCTGATTGATCCCAGTGTCGTTAATCTTGGCAAGGAGCCCCATCCTCATCTCGATATCAGTGGGATACGGCCTCCTCGGATCGCCAGGAGCCCAAGTGGCCGGAGCAGCGACAGCGTTGGTACTGGAAATCCTGTGGGCAAACCGAATCAAGTCCTCGGACCCAACCTGATGCGTCTGCGCCTTCTGAATCTGGTCCAACTTCTGCTTGGCCTGGAAGAGCGCCGTGCTGAGTATCGTGTCCGCTTCCTTGAGGTGCTTCTGCAGCATCTGGATATCCTGGTCGTGCCTCGAAACCTCGGACGCCAGCTGCAACATCTTCTGGTCAATTTCCTGCTGCTCCGACGCCAGTCTCAGGTTGCTCTTGAACTCCTCGTTCTTCTCCATCAACAACTGGATCAGCTGCGACTGCTCCGTGTGCGACAGCTTCTCCTGCTTTGGAGCGATCGTCGTCTCCAGCACCTCCCTTCAACAACAACAACAACCAACACACAATTAACTAATCAATCAATTAAGATTAAGTAATTAATTTGCTTGTTTTATGGAAATATTAAAGCATGTTTAAAAATTATTACTTGACAATAGTCTCGACATCGTCAACAATGCTGAGCAGCTTCTCCTTCGTGCTGATCCCCCTCGGGGTGGCCATTATTATTTTCAATCACTAATTACAACTAATTATAATTAACTAATTAAATTAACTTTTTTTAGTAAAAAACTTGATTTCCAAAATATTTCCCTTTACTAAACTCTTATTTTGACATACACGAGCAACCAGAGAGAGTCAACAAGAAAAGTTAAAATCCGGCGGGCACGCTGCCAGGGTCCGTTCACAAACCACCCGCACTCGGGCTGAGATACCCTGCAACAGTGTGAAACGAGGCTAGGCTCTGCCTGAACACAACGTGTGCAGGGATCACTGTAAGAGTTTAGTATTCTGCGGGTAAGGGAACCATGCTTCTCCCGTGCTTCAGATCATCAGAGGTTAGCGTGGAGTTGCTCGCAATCACGAATCACATCACTTCACAACTCTTCATCTTCAGCTACATGTATAGTTTCTGCTGCTGCTGCTCTGGTGCATGCAGTGCGGGTCTCTCTTTCTGGTTTATTTAGACACTCTCGCTAGCCACGGAAGAGTAGTAAAGAAGAAGAGAAGTAAACTAAAAAAAAAAGAGTTGTGCACACTTCTTCTCTTCTTGTTGAGGTTGTGAGTGTGAGTGAGTGATGATGTCGTGTGAAAAAGCGACAAAAAACAACACAACACAAAAAATTTTTTTGCACATAATTAAACTTTTTTTTAGAGACTTATCAAGCCCGCTGTAAAAAGATAACTGATGAAGAAACTAGTGTTATCAATCATGTTGCCATGGAGCTGTTTTTGTGGGGGATAGTAGTAATAACGATAGTAAATGTGCCGTATATTTAACAGGATAAGAAGGGATAAGAAACAGTGTTTCCCTAAATTAGTGTCAGCGGGTGTGTTTTATTATTATTAGATAGTCAGCTGATATAGTCGTGCCGGTCATCTGTCATCCGTCACGGGTGGACGACTAAAAAGACACAAAACTCGAGTTTTAATAATTATAATTAGTTTTTGTATTAGAGAGAATTGTAGTAGGAGTAGTAGTAGGAGGTTAGTTTAGAAATGAAGGCATTCCAGTTTCCGCCTGTGGGCAAGCGCCCAGTCTCGAAGAAGGACATGGAGGAGCAGAAGAAGAAGCTGGAGGAGCAGGCTGCCGCAGAGGCGTTTGAGGAGTATGTCGCCGTCTTCCAGGAAACTGCTGCCACCAAAACTTCTAACAAGGTCTGGATCAAGGCTGGAACCTACGACGCCGGGAAGAGACGTACGCATCAGTTGTCTATACTCTATTATTGGATCCATTCCATTATATTTCGTTTACTGAATTGATATCACGTGTGTTTTCGTTTTTGTGAGCAGAGGAGGACACGAAGGACAAGGGCAAGTTGTACAAGCCGACGTCCCGGTTCGAGAAGGATGGTCCACCGGAAGGCTCCTCCTCCATCCCTTACGACGACAAGAGGCCGGACAGGCCGGGCAAGAAGAAAACGACTGAAAAGAAAAAGTCTAACCTCGAGATTTTCAAGGAGGAGCTCAAGATGTGAGAAACTAAATCAATTTCTACTACCACAATACCGTGTTAATTTTAAAATATTTAACTACAAGAATACCGTCGAAAATCCAATTAATTTAAAAATATTTATTTATTTATTTGGGTAGAATCCAGGAGGAGAGGGAGGAGCGTCACCGCCTCAAGAAAATGCTAGGTCTTCAAGAAGTGATAAAACTGCCGCCAAAGCCGGGAGACGACCTCCGAGCATCGCTATCGCTTGAACTCGGTTAATAAGATTTTTTTCTTAAAAAACGCACGCGTTCGCTAATTAGCGTTTAATTAGCCAAGCAAAAAAAAAACAAACAAACAAAAAAAGTCAGCACAAACTAACTCGTTCGCGTTTCTGCGAACAATCGTGTTTTGTGTATGCGTATTTGTAGACGATGTTAGGATGGGCTCGATTGATGACGGTGATCCTAATACCACCAACATCTACCTTGGCAATCTTCCTACTAAAGTATGCCCTATCTAGTATATATATCTTATTATTACTCCACTCCTTACATATAAACCACTTTTTTGCCCTTTACTCTCTGCAATCTGTTTTTAACACTTTGGTTTCACAGATTTCAGAGCAGCAGCTCATGGAGGTGTTTGGCAAGTACGGTCCACTCGCCTCCGTCAAGGTCATGTGGCCTCGGACTGAAGAGGAGAAGGCCAGGAACAGGCTCTCCGGGTTTGTCGCTTTCATGTCCAGGAGGGACGGCGAGAGGGCCCTCAAGCACCTCGCTGGCAAAGAGATTCTAGGCTCCGAAATCAAACTCGGCTGGGGAAAGGCTGTTCCCATTCCCGCTTACCCTGTCTACATCCCTCCCACCATGCTCGAACTTACAATGCCACCTCCACTCAGCGGACTTCCCTTCAATGCACAGCCCGACAAGCGCGATAGACAAAAGGTTAGCAGCTTCAATGCGCTAAATATACTCTTAAACTACCCGTCTTCAAGACTTTTACTCTAATTTAATATTATTTCCTGATGAAATGAATTGGATCAGTGTCAGTAAATGAATTAAGTAACTGGTTTGTCTAGATCCCCCCGCCAGGCACCCCCTACCCCACAGACCCAAAAGGTAAGGAAGAATTTGAGCGCGTGCTGTACAACTCGATCGTGAAGGTGGTGATGCCGACAGACCGTACCCTCCTCGCCCTCATACACAGGATGGTCGAGTTCGTTATCCGTGAAGGACCCATGTTCGAAGCCATGATCATGAATAAGGAAATCAACAATCCACAGTTCAGGTTTGTCCCTAATTTCTCATTACCAAAAACTCACACATTGGTGGAAAAAAGAATCTAGCAATTTTTAGGCTAAAAAGCAAAACTTCAATTTAGCCACATTTTTTAGACTGAGAAGTAAAGTTGCTAAATGGCCTAGAATTTTAACCTCCCTACCCGAAATGGCTAATGTTAATATTTCTGAAACCGGCAATTTCTATCCAAAGAGTAAGAAGCACTAACTATTCGAGTAACTACACCTTTGCCACGTTGTTTAGGCTAAAAGTAAAGTAGCCAACAAGAGTGGAATTTCAACCTGGCTAATGTTAATATTTCTGAAAGCACAATTTATTGCCAAAGTGTACAGTTAATTAAGTGAAAGTAGAGTTGTGCTGGTTTGAATTAATTTTCGTTCAAATTTTCCCTAACGCTTAACATGTAATAATATGATGTTGACAGGTTCCTGTTCGAGAACCAGTCGCCAGCGCACGTGTACTACAGGTGGAAACTGTACTCGATCCTGGAGGGCGACTCTGTGCAGAGGTGGAGGACTGAAGAGTTCAGAATGTTCAAGTCAGGTTCTGTGTGGAGGCCGCCAAAGCTGAACCCGTTTACGCAGGGCATGCCCGACGAACTCATTCCAGAGGAAGAACGAGAAATCAGGATTGGAAGCCTCTCCAACGCGTGAGCTCAATACACAAACTGATTAATATTTTCCCAAACTAGTATCTGGATTAGTCATAAATGCTTAGTGGTTTGTAGAACCAATTTAATAATAATAATAATAAATAAAATCCGTGTGTTTATATACAGCCAGAGAACACGACTGGAGCGAATGCTCCGTAGGATAACCCCAGAACGGCACAAAGTGGCAGAGGTGATGATCTTCAGCATCGAGCACTCAGAGTCGGCCGACGAGATTTGCTTCTGCGTGAAGGAGGCCCTTTCCAACCCGAAGACATCGCTAACTAAAAAGGTGGGCAGACTGTACGTGATCAACGACGTGCTCCACAACTGCACTGCTAAAGGAATGAACGCGTTCGGGTACAGGAAGGCCTTCAAGGCACACCTTCCATCCATCGTACAGGAGCTTCACTACGCGTACCAGACTGCCTGCTCTGAAGGAGGTGCTAGGAGCGACGCTACTGGGAATACTGACTCTGGGTCCCACGCTGAGAGCTTCAAGCAGCGCGTCATGGCCTGCTTCAAAGCATGGGACGAGTGGGGAGTTTACTCCAATGAGTTCCTCATCAGGCTTCAGAATATCTTTCTTGGACTTGCCGTTGTTGACTCCAGGGTACGTGCTACACTCTTTCCCTATCTAACTTGCCTCCATATACCTCCATATACCATTTACTTCGACTACGCTACAAAAGTAGTATAATTTATTAGAGCAGTAGTACTAGTACTCGTAAATGTTTTAGTCAGCGTGTGTGCTTGTTTGTATTTAGGAAGAGGAGCAGAGAGTTTTAGAACTGGACGGTTCCTCGTCAGTGGCGATGCCAGCAGACCCGAACAGCGACCGGCAGCACTCATCAGACGACGAGGAGGAGGCAGCAAGGAAACTAACGCTACACAGACAAAAGCTGCACAGGAGAAAATCGCCTCCAAGGGCGCAGATGCCTCCAAAGTCTGCGCTCAACCTGGTCAAGTCGCTGCAGTCTAGCGAGCCAGAGATCAACGAAGAGCTGGACGGAGTGCCGATGGACGAGTTCGAGTCGGGGAATGACATGAGAGAAGCGACTTCCAATAACACCACTGCTGGTTCTATCGACGTCAAGTCAAAGTTTATTCCCTCAAAGTGGGAGACTGTTGACCCGGAAGAGGTCAAGGCACAGGCTGTCACTACAACTTCCAAGTGGGACCTGTTCGAAGAGCAAGCTGCTGCTGCTGCTGCTGCAGCCGCTGCCGCCGCCGCTGCTGCTGCTGTTGTTGTTACTACTCCTACTCAACCTGATGGTAAACTTGTTGGCTATGACGAGGAAGAAGACATTGACGGGATGCCCATGGACGATGAAGATGACGACGAACACGATTTCAATCCTAGCAGTAGTGGTGGCACGCCTGCAGCAGATGGAGAGGACAGGAGGCTCAAGCTCAGGGAAATCGAAATGAAGGTGCTCGCCTTTCAGGATGAACTTGAGAGGAGGGGGGTCTGCGGAAGCAGCGCTTCCGGCGTTGACCTCGTCAGGGAGTACAGGGAAAAACTACTCAGGAAAGTTGACGCCTCTTCCGACTACAAGAAGAACAGGAGGAGAAACAGCCCCACTTACGATGACTCGCCCAGGTTTGTTGCTTCGTGGTACTCACGCTTTTCCATAAGGGAAAAACTACTCAGGAAAGTTGACGCCTCTTCCGACTACAAGAAGAACAGGAGGAGAAACAGCCCCACTTACGATGACTCGCCCAGGTTTGTTGCTTCGTGGTGCTCACGCTTTTCCATGAATGAATTTGTTGCAAAATTAGTGTATTGTATAATTAATAGATCGTCCACGTCAAGTTCGAAAAGACACGCATCGTCTAAGCACAGGAGCGGGGGCGGGTCGTCTTCTTCCTCTCGCCACCACGCCTACCAACCACAAACACGACGGGGATGAGGATGACGCGTACGAGAACGAAGACTCGTCCAGGTCTCCACGACCCTACCACCGCGGGAGTCGCAGGAGGTAAAAACGCATATAAAAACCTGCTGTTTATGACTTGTGTAGTAAATGGAACGGTGAGATTTGTATGGAAAACTTGTATGATAGGTCACGTAGCAGAAAGCGATCAAGTTCAGGTTCGAGGAGGAGGTCTAGGTCGAGATCACGATCTAGGTCGCGGTCCAGGTCACCCAACTCCGGGAGGAGTAGTAGCAGTTCCAAACGGGCTTCGAGGAGGTCGAAACGGTGAAAGAGGATCATGATGATGGCAAAGGAACAAAATAAATATGCCATTAAAATTGCATAATTGCATTTAAATAGACTTGAGTTTCATTTTTTTTGTATTAGTTTGTCCAGGTATTGTGTCTCATTCTCTACTCATCAATTTTTATGATTCAGAGAGTATCCAATAAATGTTGTATACCTTAATACACGTCATCATGTTGGTTTTTTATTGCATGCACCATTTCCCTGGGATCATTTTAGTAATGCTAGACGCAGCTAGATTTGCAAAAATCGTTTTCATAAATTCAGTATGACAATAAGTAGGTTCGAAACTCGAGATGGGGAGAGTGGGGCAGTAAACAGTCCACGCCGTGTGTGTGTTGTTGGGGTACGGTATGGTGGTGTCTTCGGAAGACAAGAAGCGGATTCTAAGGAATTGCAAATTTTGACAACTTCTGGGGGGATTACTTACTTCAAAGGGAGAAGGAAACTTGTTGGGGAATTTACTTTGGAATATTCATGTACTACGCTAAAGGATTTTTGTCGTCTACATCCATCCTGAATCGTAATATCCTACGCAATTTCATCAGAATGAAAACTAGCTAAAAATAATTAATTTATTTGAATTCCAGTTTGATTTTGAATCCAAATTTGAAAGTTTGCTGTCATCATGACTATGACTTCCCATTTATTCCCAGGCAGCACGAAAAGATGGGACAAGATTTTGAACTAAAACAATGGGAAAATATTTCCCTGTTACTAAAGCAATTTCATCAGAATGAAAACTAGCTAAAAATAATTAATTTATTTGAATTCCAGTTAAAGAAAGTTTGCTGTCATCATGACTTCCCATTTATTCCCAGGCAGCACGAAAAGATGGGACAAGATTTTGAACTAAAACAATGGGAAAATATTTCCCTGTTACTAAGGTTACTTTTCATAAATTTAAATTGACATGTACGGGGTTATTCGAAAAGATCTGATACTGTGTGGATGACTATCATGGTTGAAAATTTGAATATTTAAGCCATGTGCATTTATGTGCTAATGAAAAAAGTTACATTACATCCCCATTACAAAAATATTTCCAGGATTCCCAATTTCCGATATTCATTTCGTTTATTACATTTTAAGGATCCTACCCGACACAGAAAATAGCCATTTACCGTTAATACTACTAATACCCGTAGGTTTTAATAATTGTAATTTAAATAATAAGCCCTAATAATTCTGGACCCCACTTTTAGAGCCAGCTAATATTCCCAATTTCCGATATTCATTTCGTTTATTACATTTTAAGGATCCTACCCGACACAGAAAATAGCCATTTACCGTTAATACTACTAATATACGCTTCCGCCTAATAAACCTACGAGTCTGGACCCCACTTTTAGAGCCAGCTAGTTTTACCCAGACCGCTAATTTGTCACCGGTCTAAAAAACCATCATATATAATATATATGCACAGACTAATCAGTGAATTGACCTATATTATATTATGCCATTGAAATAATGAACTTAAATCCCACACACGAGCGCTTCGAAATAAATCATTAAAATGTTCGAACACCAAAACGCATCTCCATAACAATATCCCAAAAATATAATGATCCAAACGAAACCGGCATTTAGTTTGATGCCACGTAAACATGGTTAAAAAAAGTCCCATAAATTTAAAAATCGTCATCACAGCAAGGAACTCATTCAGTATCATGATTTTGAAATCACCCTGTATAATTATAGTTCCTACGAGACTGGACGGAGACGAGAACATTACAATAATAATACTTTCACCACCACCACCACCCACGACTACGTACAACAAATTTAGTTGTTAAATAAATTATTCCCTCCCTTAAAACTCCTCCCCCCACCTCGACAACCACACCACACATTCATCATCATCATTCATCATATCATCATCAAGACCACCTATAAACTCGAAAGAGAACGAGAGGAGCACGTCGGTAAAAGACCAATTTTCCCTCTCTTTTCTCCCCTTTCTTTATTTTCCACGGGAGAGAGTCTCTCCTCCAACAAATACCGTCATCATATCATCATCCCAAAAAGAACGAATGCAAATGCAAGTGCACAAGCAGAAAGCTCCACACTACTACAAATCTGAGGAGGAAAAAAAATCCAAGCGGTAAGCAAGCAAGCGGTGATGATGATGTGCAGAAGAGAGAGAGAGAGAGAGAGAGGAAGGAAGGCGAAGGAGGGGAATTATTCCTTTTTGGAATACACATATATTTACTCTTTGAAGCAGAATGTGATGTGGTAGCTCGTATCGTGTAAAAGCATTTTTCCGATGGATATAAAATACTGCGATAAGATAAGTATGTGTATATACATATATTCATTTCACAAAAGATGAGTATATTGAGGATACGGATCACGGATGGAGGAGCATTATAGCAGCATCCATAATATATCCACTACTCCTGCTACATATTTTCCTTGCTCCTTTTTCCTCATAAAATGCTTACACAGTGCACATACATAGGATAAACGAGAGTGAGAGAGAGAGAGAGAGGCAGTTTTCCTTTCGGGAATGAAAGCATCCGTAAGTACTACACACATATCCACACTGTGTGTCTGTCTGCAATGCATTATTAACCCAACACGACGTGCCTTGTCCACACAATAACAACAACAAGCAATACACACATTATATGTTTGTCACTTTGATCCAGACTTTTTTTTAAACAGTAAATTGTTTTGTAGGTTCTAATTTTCTAGTTCATCATAACTTTCATAGAGCTTATATATGTGCGTACGCAAGTGTTGTTATTATACTATTGTGTCGTTAAATCATGGGACTGAATACGCACCTGTCATCATCATTACTACCATTTGTTTTATTCGGAAAAGTTCCATTGTCACTCGCTGAATGAATGAGTAGTTAAAAATTGTGTCGTTTTTTT
>JAANSN010002761.1:0-21984 GCA_036850665.1 Dicranocentrus wangi
GAAGCTGGTATTCGGGGTAAAAGGTGAGTATAAGCAGAATTCAAAAGTATTTTTACACAATTTTTACACATCAAGGATTTTTTTCTCATATATTGGCATCTTATATAAGGTGTAAGGTAAGAAGGGTATTGTGCAGTTGTGTTTTTTTCGCTTTCCCCTCAATTGCATCTGAATGAGAGTTTTCCCCGCTCCGACCATCTTGTCTTGTTCGTCTGGCAGGCGTCAGTTGTTTGAAAAATGTCAGAGGACTTGGTGAACCATTCAATTTACGGTTTTGCATAAACACAATAACGGAACAAAACGGTGGGATATTTTTCACCAGCTCACAAAGCATAATATATACGTATGGTTCTTGGAAGAAAAAATAAGATTGTTAAGAATTGGAACATGCGAAAGGTGCAGCATGTCGTCGTGGCCAATTGTCGTATGAGTTATATATACCCTGTTCCATATTTCATCTTTCAAAATGTGTCCAACACTGTAACAGAGTATTTTGAGTAAAAAATTGAAACGTTTAGTGCAATTTTCACCCATTCCGCAAGTTAATCTTTATGTCCCCCTTTTTTCTTCTTAATTCTGTCCCATTTTGTTCCAAAATGGATTATTTTTTGACAATAACCATATAACGTAGGAAAAATACATATAGTCCATATAAGAAATATACTAAATACGTATCTACAGTCCAGCTTTTTTTAAAAGCAAGTGACAGGTGACCCACTCTGTTGACGAAATTACTCGACTTTTTTCTTAGAAAATCGAAAGCTTGTTTTACTCCACTTTTCTCCTCAAAATACCATTATTTTCCTGGTAAGGGAAACTCATGAATTTTCTTTTGCTGCTCCTGGACCTCTATACCCGTCCGATTGAAAATGGACTCCCTTGCTACTCACGAATCGTCGAGGACTTTTCTCGTTCTTTTAAAGGAACCCTCTGACATTTCCTGAAGCAAGGCTAAGGCCATTCAAAAGTCGTTACGCGCGGGTAGTTGGGTTGTTGTTGTTTGTCGTTTTTTAGTTGTAAATGCTATTTCGCCGCGTCGCGTCACCGCTAGCTACCCTGTCGTAATAGGTTTGGCAGGAAAAGTATAGAGTTTTTGAGAAAAAGTAATTTCTTTTTACTATTTTCACTCCATTTTCCACCCCCGTCCAACGTCAACCAACGTCCAATACCCCTACGCAATGACAACCCACACACGTACAACTCAAGAAACTGCTAAATTCTCTGTAGTAATTCCACTTACAACTATTTCTACTCTCTGTTTACTATAAATTTCGGATCTAATGCATAGATAACAGGGCTGAAAAAGATTTTTTTTGGAGGGAGCCGCAGCGGAGTGAGATTGGTAGTCCAACGTCAACCAACGTCCAATACCCCTACGCAATGACAACCCACACACGTACAACTCAAGAAACTGCTAAATTCTCTCTAGTAATTCCACTTACAACTATTTCTACTCTCTGTTTACTATAAATTTCGGATCAAATGCATAGATAACAGGGCTGAAAAAGATTTTTTTTTGGAGGGAGCCGCAGCGGAGTGAGATTGGTTGCGAAAAGTTTTTATGCGTATTCTCTCCGGCTTGTGCAAATAAGTGACAAAAAAACTTTCCTCCACTCTTTTTCCCCAATGTGGGCCCATCCAGTTAGTTAACAGTAATAGCTGTGGCGTGTTTGTTATCTCAAAGTTCCATCTTGTTATGCAATGCTTTAGCCTCTCACTGTTTATCTGGATATTTTAGAATAAAAAAAACAAAAACTTTCCCTGTTTATAAACACGGCGGACGGATGGAGACGGAGGGAGAGAGAAATGCACAACATGATCATATAACGCCTGGCCAATAATTGTGCTTTCGTGCTATTCAGCTCCGACCGAGATGATGATTTTTTGGTGGTTTCCAGTTAACATGGCTTCTAGTCACAAAACTTTTTAAATAGTGTAAAACCTCCAAAATGCATTATGCTCTGGGAGGAACAGGAAAAGCCTTCCTCTAAATGCATATGCACACGCACAAAACAAAACACACTCCTTTTGTGTGTGTGTATATGAATGCAACAAAACAGCTACAGCCTATACGCTATATTATGAACTTGGTGGTGGTAAATGCAATAATTGTGGTGGATACGACGTGGACAGGATTTTTTTTTCAAGAGCTGGGAAAACGGGTGGGTCTGGGTCTTGTCAAATGAAGTGGATTCATGCTAAACTCCCATAACTAACTTGGTTCCATTGCATTGAATAATCCGGTCCGAATAGCGGTTTGTAACGACCAGATAATGAAGCTTTGCACAGTTTCCCACATTTTCTCGGTCCCTACAAAAGTTTTGGTTTTTGCAATGACTACCAATATATAGGTCTACACTATTTTTGCGAGAATAGAGAAATGTAGTGATATATAAATAATATGGGATGTAACTGCATAATGCTGCTATCATCATCACTGCCGTAAAAATTATACAGTCGTATAATATGTAAATAACCAATAAACCAACGGGGTAGTTTCTCCAACGTGCATATCGGAACGGTTCAGATATTGGAACTGGGTTTATAAGGAATAAAGATAAAGAAAACAGCGCGATGAAGGTCCCAACAACGATATCTGGTCATTAATGTCACTTCTCTGATACTTTGGCAGTATTTGGAGCGTTAAGATTACATCAGGGAGAAAACTCTCGGAGGAACTAAACACAACCAACCACATTACACATACAAAAAGAAAAAATAATATTGGAGGATGTGAGTACAATATTTTTTTTTTCTCTCTCTCTTTCTTTCATGGATGGTGTTCGTGCTTTGTTGCACTTTGTCTTTTTCCTGGAGAGAGAGAAAAAAAGTCCTTTTCTTGTTATCAGTTTACTTCTTTATTGCCGGGGTAAGTGAGCTGATGTAATTTTAAAGACATTACGGGCTAGAGGGAAGCAGTATAATATAGGAAAAGCGAAAACTGAAATCACACAAGTGCTCGTCGCGAGTCTCCTGATTGTAAGTGGAATGTGTGTGTTTGTGCTGCAGTTTTGTTAGTAGTCGGTTGTCGGTTTACGCATTTTGAGCAGGCTTGCCAGGAAGAGGGATTAGGATTTTAACTAAAAATGGGCCCAGCCCGAAAGAAATATTGTAATGGTTTGCATAAATGCTCGATTTAGTGGGATTTTAATGAAATAACGGCGGGGATCAGTTGTACTTCGTAAAACACATTTACAAAATTATTATTATTATTCACGTTTCCACACCCAACACACTTCTCACTCTCTCGCACTCACACTCACACAGCACAACACACAACTTCATTCAATATTAATCCATTTTCTTACCTCCTCTAACGGCACACCTCATGGTAACATCTGAGCCCTCCACGTAGGGTCCAATGACGGAAGAAATTTCACGACCCAAATCATCATAAATTATGGGTGGAGTGGGTGGCACTGCGGCATAAAACAAAAAGATTCTATGTTGAGCAATTTCACACACATTTTGAGAGCAGTGTCTCATAAACAATGCAACGCATTTCGTTGTTTGGAATGCAGCAGCAGCAGCACCCCTGAAATTTATGAAACAATGGAACTTCCTTGATTTTAATAAAGCTAATGCAGATTACGCGACGGGACCGGAAATGGGACTCGCGGTACACACACACCTTTTTCTTTTCCTTGTCGGCATTCGTGTGATCTCTCAATTAGTCAAATGCATTGTGCGAGCGCGGCGCGGCGCGAGTGCCTATATATGTGCGCCAGTTTTTCCGGTGGAAAAAGTTTTTGTATATATATGTTTTTCTTTCCTTTAAAACTGCTAAGCCGACTATTGTTGAGGTGCATACGCATAACGACACAGGCAATATACATTAGCGGAGGATGTATTTATTATGGAAATTGCATCTCACTTTTCTCCCATCGCTCCCCCGACTTTTCTTCCCATTTCCCTTTCGAGAGCGTTTACTTTTGAAAGTTTTGAAAAAAATGAGTCCTTCTCCAAAACACGCATTACCGTTATGTTCGCATATTAAACATTCTTGCTCATTTTCAAGGCGCATTTATCTCGTCGGCAAAGAAATGCACTCTGTGAAGAAGTACTACGAGCGAGGACCAAGTTATTAACACACCTTTTCCTGTTGTAATATATCCAGCTTTTAACAAAAGCAGCGGGAGAGATGCCCTGTTTGATCTCCTTTTGAGAGAGAGAAGCCCGTGACATTTGTCATTTCATAACTTTCACCTTGCCACCATTCCCATACCGTACCAGTTCTTTTGTAGAAAATACAAATAGCTGTGGATGGAGGAGGTGGAGTGGTGAGTGGCTCTTTTTTCTCCCTCCGAGTAATATTCATTTCCCCTCGTTTACTTATCTAACCGGAAGTGCTTTGAAGATCGGGGAGAAATGTGTTTGGCGGAGACTACAGCTTACAGCTCCTCTCTTTTCCACTCGTTGTCGTCGGGCTGAAGCCTTTAGGCACACTCCTCATAATGGGGAGTTGTCTAAGGTTCCAGCTTAATCTGAGGAGAGGGTCTCCGGTAAAAAAAATGATACTTGAAGGAGATATTAAGAATGCTCGTAGGGTGTACACACGTATGTAATATCCCATAGACATCATTTTTATGCACAATATTATGATGCCTGATGCCATCTCATCTGTTATACATTCACATATTGCATAATAGTGCAATGTGTATAATCTTTACCGTTGAACTGAATTCACTGGGCGATGCTATCCTCTCCAAAAATTATTAGAGGATCCACCCTTTACGACAAAAAATGTAATATCCACCAGTGAATAGTATATAGTAATGAGTTGCATATAAACATGTTCCTCTGAGTAATGTATAATTTAATGCTTTTTACCACATCGGCGGAGTTGGGAAAGGCCTTCTCCGAAGATAAATGCAGGCTATGATATTGCACCCGAAGAGGTTGCACTTTTTCAGTGTAATAATATGCCATCTCCTCTTCTCGCCAACTCACAATGATATGCATGGCGAGCGCATGTGAAGACTAATGCATTTTCTCCCAAAAGTTCCCCTTCCCAAATAATTCCGCTGGAAGCTAAGCTTAGACACTCAGCCAAAGCATATAGGAGCTCCTCGAAGGATATATATAGGTATGCTTTTTCGGATATTTGTTTCGGAGGAGTGTTGTTACGAGGGAAAACATGGTTTTCTTTTTTTCTCTCTGAACTGAAGCCCCAGCTGAAAGACGGGATCCGAGGGGAACCTTTAAGTAATTTCCGTGGTGTTTTGCATGGAAAGAAAATGCATTCGGAACAGGGAAATACCATTACGGCACACGGCTACTACTATTCTAGGTATATATACCTCCGCGTGATTCAACGTGTGCATTCTCTCCCTGAATGTTACGTGAAAAAACATCAGTATCATTGCTTTTTTCCTCTATAAAAGGAAGGAATGACTCAGAGAGGAGGGAATCTTTTATTCAACGTGTGTATTGGTTTGCCCAGCCGCGACGGATATTGGCTGTATATTCCGCAGATATATTTAGTTTGCCGGGTTGTCCGCACAAGAGGAGATGCGCCTCCAGGAAAAATGAGCTTTCAAATGGGAAATGTTAAGAGAGACAGGGCCGTTTTTTCTTCAAAATCTCTTATGCAATCAGATTGAGAATCCTCAATCCAGATTAGCAGCTCAAGTTCCCATTGTCTTTTCTTCCGCAAAAAAAGAAAGAAAAGAACAACTTGCTACACAAAACAGTTGTTCTTGGGCGCAGCCTGCTCAGCTCTTCGGCCTTTCTTTTTCTTCAAGAAA
This sequence comes from Dicranocentrus wangi, assembly GCA_036850665.1. Taxonomy (NCBI): domain Eukaryota; kingdom Metazoa; phylum Arthropoda; class Collembola; order Entomobryomorpha; family Entomobryidae; genus Dicranocentrus; species Dicranocentrus wangi. The sequence goes on from JAANSN010002761.1 coordinate 5,748, forward strand.
AGAACAAAAAGATTTTCTTTTCGGGGTGGGTGGGTGGCTTGTATGTTTGGTTGGTAAAAGCCTGATTTTCGATTTGTTATAGGAGAACCCGCTGATAGCTTTGATTTCTAATATTTTCCTCTGCTAATCCCTCCAAAGTTCTCACAAAGGGATTCTCAAGAATCGAAAGTCTTTTTTGATCCTCTAACATCCGACTAGAATTCCTAATTCCTGAAACAAAAGAGTCGTCGCTCTCTCGCTGCTCCATGCTCCAGAGACAAGCCGGAATAAAGGAAGATTTTTTTTGAAAGAATTAGGTGAAATGCTCTTATAGCTAGTCATATACGCGCGCGTATAGTTTTGGTGCAAAATCCTAAAGTGTTATAGGATTGTTTTTTTCTTCTTCTTCGTCTTCTCCTTCCTTTTCCCGAGAAGGAAAAAAAAGGTTCACACAAGTGGTTGTCATTACTGTCAGCTTAAGAGCTACTACTTACAAAAGAAAACGGGGAGAAGAAAGTGCTGCTGGAGGTGGCATTAGCATCAGTGTGAAAGAAGGATTAAGCGTTTTACTAGCTCCTTCCTTGTTCTCCCTGAGCCTCATAAATGCTAATTTTCCCCTTTTCTACCTCCATTTATTTCCAACTAAGTCAACCAGTTGGGATCTTAATATGAACATATAGGAAGGAAGCGACTTGGAGATGCTTTACTTTATCCATATACCTCTATCGACTATCTATCCTCCTTCCATCTCATTTTCCTTGCCGTATTCTTAAGCCAACAACGACAACGAAGGAGGAGGAGAATGGCTGGTTGGTTCGGTTCGGCTGTTGAGGATCCAATGTTTAAAACATTTTAGCTTCCACAAGTATCCCACTCCAAAAAACTTGACTCTTCCGAGAAGGCCAACTCAACCAGATGATATTATTGGATACTTAAAGTCTTCCTATATGGTGGATAGTTCTGGGAACAACAACATTCACCGAACAACGTAACCCTGCTCAAGCTAGCTCTCTCGTGTTTTTAATGATTACATTTTCTACAGTGTTAACTTTCATTAGTTTCTGACATGATTCCCTCGTGTCGTTGTAAAACAATGACTATGAGTAAACTATTATCTGATATGATATCCTCAATCCTGTTGGCGAAAATGCGTATAAAGATTTTCCTCGTTCGAGTCAGTGTGTGTTGTCATGTTTTTGTCTCGACTTCGACTCGCCACCGCCGCCGTCGTGCGTTGCGTATATACATATTATTTGACTTTCCTCCGCGGAGGACAACTTGTAAAACATCATCATGGTTTTATTATACAGGAAGGAAATCCTTTTTACTAGATTTTAAGCCGGAAGACTTACCTACAACAGTCAAATTCACCAGTGCGTTTCTGGTGGGGGAGTAGCGGAAATCCACGCGACACCTATAAACCCCTTGGTCTCCCACGTGCAGATCGTTGACGAGGAGGTGGGCCGGATAGGAGCCTGCTTGGAACGCGGCTCGCTCGTCAAATCCAGCCGTGGATGACCACGTCTTTGCCGTCTTCAGCCCGCGACCCCGTGCATCAAAACTGGAAATAAAAAAGTCAATGAAGTCACAGAGATTAGCTTTTACGGGGAGAATTACGACTCAACTGGATCGAATCTGAGAGAGTTGCATGGACGGGGGATTGTTTTCCAAAGTGCATTTTTCGAAATGCATCTCATCCCATCTCCGCATCTCGATCTCCATGTCTGCCTCTATAATTATTACTTAGCGGGAAGTGGTAAAAACGGGGGGAAAACGTATAAAAGATGTGAAGGATTTTTATTATCCCCAAAATGTAAATAGCCTTTTACACCAACACACACAAACCGTATAGCTGCGTAGGGCCGGAATGCTGGAATGGAAGATTTGTAACGGCAAGAAGAATTGGACTTGAGCAACAGCAACAGCCGACCCTTTTAATTTATGTATCCCTATATATACGACATATTATATAAACGCATATATGTGGAGTAAGTGGTGGGAAGGGAGAAAACGGCAGTCCCATAAAATGACATGGTACACAGCACCGAACCGACCGTCACACTCATATAGAGAGAGACTACAGTAGTGCCAGAAGAGTGCGTAGCCCTGCAAGTTTTATATTGGATTTTCTTTCTCGCCCGCCCGCTTTTGTCGTCGTCGTGCCCATTCCTCCTTTGAACTTTTTATTGCAACATTTTCCACACAAACTTTATTGCTCATCTGTTGCAGATTGCCATCGACATTGACGAAGCAGCTGAAAATGAATGAGCAACAAAAATAATAACGACAAATAACAAAAAAGGGACCAAGGAGTAAAAGTGGTGTTATAGTCCCTGAAAAAAATTCTTCTTTATTTGAAAGGACGATACAAGAAAAAAACTGGCCGTGTATAGTTGTATTTGCTGGGAGAGAGAGAAGTGATTGCAATAACGAATGTTTTTAAACAGAGACGACAGTCTCATTCAGAAATGGGGAAAATGGGGAAAAGCGAAATGAGCTTCAAAGATAAATGAACTCGTTCCCATAAATGGTGTTATTGCTCATAAACAAACATAAATTGCTGGGAATAAACTCCTCGTGTCGGTTACACATTCATGAGCCTGCAAACCGTTATACGGAAATAATATAAAATGAACATTGTTCCTGGAAATTCTCCGACGAGCTTCCAAAGTGGATACGTGGAATGGGGAACGTGAGCAGTTTCTCGAGTTTTAAATGCTTCCAGCATTCTCTGATAATTTTGACTGCATCTCCATCTCCAATTTTGTCACACATTTTTTCCAATCCTTATACATAGAACCGGAGGAAAACGGGCCGGTTTCATTTACTCTTTTTTTTTACTTTGTTGTTATTGCTGTACTTTCCAACTTGTTAAACATGCAGTTTCCCTTAAGAGGATATTTACGGATAGTTTGTATGATTATTATTATTGTATTGTAGTTTTGATGTATATCACTTTTCACGGGTTCTGCTCATGATCTCGGCATGTAAATGAATGCAGTAAAAGGATTTTTATGGGGTGGTAGTGGTGTTGTGCTACTACTACCAGTGCATTATGTAACAGGTCATGCAATGCAATTGCAGGCTGCTGCCACTTACTTTTAAACTCTTTAAAATAAAGAGCTGTTGTGTAATTTTGTGTATTTTTTTCTTCTTCGTTTCAGAAAGAAACTCGTTTCTATTCTGGCTAAAGTTTACTAAATACACGTGTCGTTCCATTTGCAACTCTGTAAAACTAATATGGACACTTTACAAGATGAACAATGAACTGCTCGTGCTCGTGGAAAAAAAAGTTTGTTTTGGTTGAGGTGAGCTTGTCAACTTTTTTTTTCTTTAAAAAATAGTTGATAGTTCCCAGTTACAAAAGAAGTTGTCGTGTTTTGTGAGTAGTTAAGAAAGTTGTTGAGAAAAAAAAACTTTCTCTTTTGTCATTCATCCACCTTTCGAAACTCAATTGTCAATGGAAAATCCAGCGGAAGAGATAAAAGAAAGCGGGGCTGAAAGGAGGTATTCAGTATTTTTTTCCCTGTTACATCTCACCGCAGGAATGAAGGTAGACATATGTGCGGGCTGTCGACGTCAACTGGCCTTTTGCCCATTGTGCTGCTGCTGTAAATTGGAAACAATCGATATCCTCAAAACCACATGAATTCGACAAAGCTATTGAAAATTTTAATGCACGCACTTGGCACGAGAAAAAAAAATTTATTCCGTTTGAGCTGGCGCTGGCTGGCGGCTCGGGCGCTCAGGGACTCTGTGACAGAAAATCTATTTCAGAGCATATATATACATACTCGTATTTGCCCGCAAAGTCTTTTTCCCGTTTCATCAGCCCTATGATTAACTTACATATTTCATTTTCGGCCAACTAGAAAATATATTCGTATTAGGCTCCCACATATGATCGATCTGCATATCTCATTACATGTCTCGAATCGCGCGTTTCGGAGAGGTGTCTGGCATGTGTATGAAATGTATCAATTTCACCCGCTTTATTTTATCCCTTCCTCCTTCCTCCCCAACATTTTGCGTTCCAATAAAATCCAGATGCTACTACTACCACTACTACTACTACTCCCCATTCTCGGAATTCCCCACAAAGTCTCTCTCCCTCTCTCTCTCTCTCTCTCTCTCTTCACCATCCAACCGATCTCCCAAATTTCACCGACAGGAAAGAAAAGTGAGAAAGTGATGTGATGTGATGCGACATAACACCTCCTCCCGGCCATATTTTTTCCCTTGGTCGCTCTCCTCCAATGTAGCTTTCATTTTAGGTCCTTAAGGGAGCTGTGTGTGTGTGGTAAGGCTAATATATCAGCATTATGCAAATCGTCCATCCTCACAGATATTTTGTATTCATTGTAATGTTGTTGTATGGCCTGGCTAAAGTATGCATGAATCTCTAGAGTATAATGCAATCAGGTGCTTTTTCTTTATGTACTACTCTTCCAACTTTCACCAAAAAGAACAAATGTGTGTAGCTTGTGTAGAGCAGACCGTTAATACATATTCTGCACATCTCCCCCACTTTCCATCTCTCTGCACAGCAGCATCAGCTCAGCTCAGCTCGACGAGCTCTCCTGAAGAGAGCTTTTGCACAGAGAGACATAACAACACATACTACTCCACTCGCTGACATACAAGCATATTTTAAGAGCCACTACTTCTATCCATTTTTTTACTCCTGTTTACTCACACCGTCAACCGTGCTGCTACTCCTACTCCTGCATTGTGTTTGCTCTCCGCATTTTAGAGTCAAGTGAAATTTAGCGAGATATAAGCCTTCCCTAGGACGACCTTTCACTAATTCATATACCCGTGACAAAATTTTGCACTAGATTTACTCGTGAAAAGCTGACACGGGAGAAAAAAAAACGCGGAGCTGGAGTTTCCCCCTCTTCCTTGTACCTAATTTTCTGTATCGTCATACCTTCAACTTTTTGGAGAGAAAAGGCCCGTGTTACTAATGTTGTCCCATCGGTATATAATACACTACTACTCACGCATGCAGTCGCGTTGGTGGTGGTGGCGTCGGCGGTGGTGGTTCTGGTGTGCTAAGGATATGGTGTGATGTTTCGCTTTTTGTTCCCCCACTGGGGAGTTCTTCTCCTCTCCTCCTCACACGGTTTGTTCCAGTTTTCAGCTGAGTTGTGATATTTTCTCCAAAGCTCTCTTTGGTTCACCCAGCTCCAGGTGAATAATAATATCCCGTGTACAACCAGCCGAAATGAGGTAAACAATAGAGGCGAAAAAGAAAAACGGGACTGTGTATATGTCTACATACATACTCTCCCCGGCTCACACTTATTCCTCATATTTACAAGTGGGCTCAAGCCCCTGCTACTTTTGTTTTTTGGATGAACAGGAAATTTAGCACGGAGTAAATAATAGCTCGCTTATAATTTATTATTGCATGACACTAGCACACTACATGGTTTCCATTTATTTGACGCATTTTATATTATATTCCAGCTAGCGAGTGTAGCTCAGTAGCTCCCATGCCGTACCACTATTAGCGTTTATATATTTCACCGGGCGCTCTGGATGGAAGGACTGGCTGGGAAACCGACAATAATCCGTACTTACATTGTATTTACGGGAGTTTTGATACGTTCCTACATGACATTATATGCAAATAAGTCAGTTTTTTCTGGTAATTTCATTCCAACGTTGGATGCTAAAAAAAACCACTAGAGCCAAAAGTAAGTACATAATATAACATGTTTTTTCTCCAGTTTTTTTTTGCCCAATTCGGGATAACAATAAACCCAGAGAGGGAGAAAGGGACAGAGAGAGAGAGAAATCACATTTTTTGTATAAGATCGGGTGAAGGTTTTTTCGGCTGTGCAGTGGAACGCAACTCTCTGCGAACGTAATAATTTGAGCTAACTCCAGCAACATGATAAATACCAACTCCTTATACTTACTTTTCCTTGTGCATAATATCTTTTTTCAGATAAAGTAGCACTTCCCTTCATAAAAATCTAACGGGACCATTCAAAATTCATAAAAGTATACCATTTCCTCCATATTCTTCCGACCTGACTCCCGGGTTCGAGAGAGAACAACATTGAATTCCAGGTTTTCATTCTTGACTCTCTTTTTCCCCTTCTTCTCCACATCAAGCCTTCGCTTTCCAACTTGAGAGATGCAATGCATATTGTAGCTTTGCTGAGGCTGTCGCTAAACTCGCTAAATAAATGTAATAAATGGTTGACTAGTCTACACGAGAGGAGATGCTGTAGGCAGTCCACATTTGTGCTTTTATTACGCGAGTTCTGGTTTCAAAAAATATATATACATATACCTATATTGTAACTTCAGTTTCGTTCTGATTCTGATAGTATTTGTGTCGAATCCCAACTCTCATTCTCATTCCTCCACTCTGATACATAATGCATGCATCCACATCCACATCCACCACCACCACAATCCTACAATATCAATGACAATCTGATCGCATGTCATTACATTTTGTATTACCCTAAATATGAGTTTTACAACGCCGCAAAATATCACATGAGGAGTGCGCGATCGGGATGTAATGCATGTGAAATAAATGTAAATAATCTACTTTGCCCGTATGGAAATTTTTCGGGAAATAGGATACCACCACCACCGCTGCCGCCGCTCTATAGCGAAGAGGACAAAGTCCGGGTTCACTCTGGTGTATTATACTCGCGAAACGTGTATTGTTTGCACTACTACTTTCTCTCTGGAAAAAAAATCCACATTTTGAAAGGAAAAGCCAAAAAAAAGTTACACACATTTCTATGAATTTGCCAACTTGGAACTCGGGGGAAAAAATAAGGGGATATATTGGGCAAATGGAAAACGAGTTGAATAAAGTGACTAACTTTGATTCTTGAATGAGCAATGGGAGAATATACAAGTGAAATATCAAATTCCGCCCGTACTACTTGTTTCCCTTTTTTACCCTTTGAGAAAAAAAAGTTACTTTTTCCGGGGATACATAAGTAATACAAAGAAAAGATGGAACTACTCACAAAATATTATGTTATCCGAGTTCGTTCATTTTTTTGCCCTTGCGGCGACACTACTAGTTCAGTAGGGAAAAAAGGGATGAAAAGTCGTCCTCGTCGATGATATGATGGTTCGGTTTGTGGAATGTGTGTCTAGCATTTTGGCATTTTTTTTTCTTCTTCTAATGTTATTCTAGTTCGACAAGTTACATGCATAACAAACTACGACGTATGGAGACTTGATATGAGCCTGCTGATCGCCCTCGTTGTGTAGTTGATACAGCAGCAAAGTAGGAAAAAAGAACTTCTTTGTTGAACACCACATGTCCTCGGTTAACTACCTTTCTTTTTTCTTCCGCCAGGATTCCTACCAGATGTTTTCCAACTTGGATATATATCCAACTCCCTAAGTAAGTTTATAGTTATATAGAGTCTTCTCGAGCCTTTCTCCAACTCCCTTTTGTATTACACAAAGTATTATTATGATGATCATCATCACACGAATGCATTCACGCTGTGTCCTTTTCTATCCTTGATCGTATATTCTCCACATGATAAAATGATAATGCCACATCCACTTCCAGGTTTGTATAACTCTGAAACGAATTTCCCATGCATGGGCATCTCATCCCGAAAACAAGAAATTCCGCAATATCTTATGTGATGCTTTTGCGTTCAGTTCAGTGTGGGATAAAGGAAGAAACGGGGTATAGGTTTAGGTTTCAGATGCGCACTTGACAGAGCTTTTGCTGGAAGAGGATCATATTTCGCATGTTGCTGTGTATGCACTACGGCACTACTGGCACTGACTCTTGTTTTGTTTTTTTGATTTGTGAAAGTTTTCACTTCACCTGAAGCGCTCACGTTCGCCTAAAATATGGTGCGTCTGTTTAGGGAGGACATTGTTTTGATATTTCTAATGCCATGATTTTTGATATAGTACGTAATGGCATTGGAATCTACAATAATATTAAGCGGCCGGTTAAATATAAAAAAATATGCAACGTGCAAGTGAGCATAAAATATGTTTTCTTCTCAATTACTTATGTACCGTTCAAGTTGGCGATTTATTTCATGAGCATAAGACTATAGATTGTGCAAAGGGTGAGGGTTGTCCACTTTCATCCAAGATCTGCATTTGTTATTATTATTAGACCAAAGGAAAGTTGTGTTTTCTGTGTCCAAGGATTACACAACTCATCCGACATTACACCCAAGTTAGAAACAACAAATACTAAAATATTCATTTACACTTGTGCACATTGAATAGATAGTTCCTACATCCCAATGCAATATGCATGTGAAGCCATACTCATTGTTATGATTCCTCCTTGGCTCTTGGCTCCCTTCTCTACTCCGGTTATTTTGTCATTGCAGGCTCGGATTTTGCACGGAAGGAAAGGGTGAATGAAATGGGATGAGGTAGAGCGAGATGTACGTACACTATCACCTATTTACTATGCTATTTTTGTTGTTACTGCAGTGCAGGTAAGGCCCTTGTCGTTTTAATATGGCTTGTTTTTCTGGTGACACAATAGACCTGGAACTGGAACTACTCTGCAAGGATCATGAGCACTGAAATAAAAAAAAACATTTTCACGAGAGCCATTCGCCGGTGGAATAGTAAAATATACGGAGAGCGAGTGGGGGAAGAGTAACGCACCACGATGAGCAAGCAAAACAGCAAAGAATGCATCAACTTTTCATTTGTCACTGGGACAAATCCAAGCACTTCCTCCTCTCTCGTGGATCACCCCTATTTCAATGGAAAAAAAAACTTTTGAAGTTGCACGTGGATCCCCATCATCATCATCATTATTTGCGTACTCATATTGTATTCAAAGTTGTCAAAGGTGTGACAGTACAATACGCGAACGGCATTGTTGTGAGTTTTGCATTTTTTGCTGACTCATTCATTTATTTCGAACGAAGGTGATACTTTTTGTATATGTATACTGAAACCCGGTCCGATTCAACTCCGAGTCCAACTGTTTTCCCATTTTCCCATTATTCCCCATCTTCCCAAAATAACTCAACTCTGACACAAACTAAACTACCACTGCCAAATTACACCAATTGGGCTGGATAATTTAAGTGGAAAAGGAAATGGCTGGATAGCTCGGTTTTGCGTTAAGGCAGTTAGCAAGCTATACGCATCAAGGTAAATAAATAAAAACCTATAATGCCCTTCTAAAGCACCACACCACGCAATGTTTACAATAGGTCTAAATAAAATTTCCCATGTGTGAATAAAGAAATCAAATAAGGATCCGTGGCTATTAGTCACTCGGTTTGTTTGTAAAATGGAAAGTTCATGTATTTGCGTTTGACTCGGAGGAAGGCATATATATATTTAGTTGGATATCAACATATATTTACCATTTCCACCAAAACTCCACTTTTCTCTGAATTCGTGATTGAAAGTGACACATGCACTCTTCCTGTCAATGTTTTGGAAGTGGAGCGACTACAACCACACTCACTCGCTCCTTGGATCGCACGAAAACGAAAATGTATATCAAGGTGAGCTTAGGTATAGCCTTATGATACACGCCTACACACTACACACACAGTCTCATCCCGACTTATTTTTTTTTTGTCGACGGTGAATGGAAATGAGCGTAATGAAATGAGGAAAGCTGATCCAACTTTTAAAAACCTTTCGGGGAAAACCCCCATTCTATTCTCAGCGAATTCCGGTACAAAATGGAGTCATTCTGTGGTGAATTGCACGAGTAACCACTTTGGCTCTCAATGTTTATGGATGACTTTGAAAAAAAAACACGTGGTTCGTAGAGCCAATAAGCCAGTGACTGACTATTCATGACTTTTCTAGAACACTCCTCACACTTGTCACAATAATGCAAATGGAGCATCTGTCAAAAAATGAGAACCACATTTGAGCTGCTCCACTAGTCCATGATTGGGATTGTAGTGGAGGATAGTTGGGAAAGTGGGGTTCAGTGCTGTGCTGATACTAGATACTACGACTGCTTGGATGTTGCATACATTTCTCTGTACATTGGGTATAAATACTTTTACCACTTGTCACATCAACTTCAGTAGGGAAAAGCTCAAAACCTGTGAAGTTTGTGCAGACCGGCTATGTATTTCTACTCTTTCCCGATAGTTTGGGACTCCTGGATTCGCCCTGTCACTTCTAATGGAAAATCCATGTCTTATATGATTGTCACCCAGAGAGTATGGGATTGTGATGAGAGGATGATGGCTGTATGTCTAAATTGAGATTGTTATAATACATATTATCAGGAAATTGATAGTTTCTCTTTGCAATTTTAAATTATTTTTCAATCTACTCAACGTATATACGCGAGGGATTACCAACCTATCCTATATGGTAAGCTCGGAGTTTAAAAAAAATTATCATCGTTGTTTAACTTTGCAATTATTTTACCAACCTGAATTGGAATACACTATATATAATACAAATATTATTCTTAGAATTTTACCTGTACAACGGCTTTCCAGCAGATTCCCGGAACCAGAGAACCATGTACACCGAGTCAGTCCCGTCGCTTCGGCGTGATGTCACACGGCATTTCCACCCGATGTCCCAAGACGCCCTCGACATGCTCGATTGGAACTGTTCCCAGAAAGGAAGAAAAAAAAATCAGAGTGGTGAGTTCATTAATATAGCGAGTTACCACTAATCCTATTAATATTTCTATGCATTTCGGGTTGACCAAAGTCGTATCGATTTCCATTAGCCAACCTCCTAGGCTACCACCAACAACATGCACACACCTTGTGCGTATATGCAACCCCTTCTACACGCCAATTCCCGGTAGAACATGTGCATTCCCTCATAATTTAAATCTCTTTATCTGATAGTTTTCTCTGAATGCCAGTAAAAACCTGGAAAGCAAATAAACAACTTAGGTTCATATACTGTCAAACTAAAACTCTGTTAACAATTTATGTCTGGAACCTCGAAATGTTTTGGCAAGTAGGTCCGTGGAACCGTTCTCAGTATGTCACAATATAAAATTATGAGTTCGATCAATGCAATTTCACATCCGTAAAAATCTATAATTTTGATTTTTTTTCAGTCATCCCCGTCCATCACCCGGTTCAAAGTAAAAAGAAGTGCTACGTGGTACCGTATCTTTCAGTATGTCACAGTATAAAATCAGGAGTTCGATCAATGCAATTTCACATCCGTAAAAATCTATAATTTTGATTTTTTTTCAGTCATCCCCGTCCATCACCCGGTTCAAAGTAAAAAGAAGTGCTAGATTGATCTCGTGATAAAACAAATTCCCACAGATTCAATCTTTTTTTTCTTCTTCTTCTTACACGCCTCATGCTCAAGAGAATCACAGTTTTTTATGGATATAACACTCCACACATCTCTCTTCACTTTTTTTCTTCCTCTCCATCCAACTTGAGCTCCACAAGCCCAAGGATGAAATTGAGAAATCACATTTCATTGACCATCTGAAAATCTATTCTTTTGTACATAACACACAAAAGAGGTTCCACTCCACACACACACACACAAAAAGATGAAACAATGGAGGGAAAACCCTCTGTGAGATGAGAGAATTCGTCTTTTTCTCTCTCAGCTCATAAAACATTGAGTGGTCAAGATTATTGCTTAAAACCAAATAGGCTATCACTCCTTATCCTTTTGATCCCTTTTATTGTCCATTTTCCCAGATACTATGATACCCCTCCACAGCACAGCCTGCACACAAAACTCGGGGAAGCCCTCTAAGCTATATTGTGCGCTGTGTGTGGTGAGGTGTAAGGTATACCAAAATAAAAGTTAGAAGAGGACACGTTATTTTTGTTGTGAGCCTTTTTACGGCTTTCCATCAGGGGAAAATACTGACTTTGTTTCGGCTCTCTATATTTTCACCAAGTTGTACATTAACCTCATCGGCAGACTGAAATAAATGATGGAAAATTTTATCAAATCTGGCTTGATTGTGTTCTGAGGTGGTGTGAGTCTACAAAAGTCTACTTGAAATAATGTGGTCACACTGCATGTTCCTAGGATGAGCAAACTTCAAGTGGTTTGGCTTCTTTCTTTTTTTTTTTTTTTAGCTTTTTAGCTTTTTGATTTTCATGATCGTTTCCGTCTCTCACCCATCATTTCAGGTTCAGCAAACAAAAGGGTAATTGGAAAACTCATACAATTGATCTTAAAAACCACATTATGGCTATCCCTATATAGGTATACTTTCATCATGAAAGTGGCTGGATGCACGACTTTACACTTATCTCACGTAGAAAACACTTCAGTTTTTTGACAAACTGTGGAAGAAAAGTTATCAAAAGGTGAAAAAAAACAAAGTCAAATAAAACCCAAAAATTGTTCCCCTTTCCTCGCCGTTTCCCCCACTCATCAGCCCCTTCTTGTTTTTTGAGTTGGAGTGTTAGAAAGGTAGCTTTTTTTAACCAAAGCCATTTCTTTGAAAAATATATATTCCGCTTCCAATTGGCAAATGGCAATAGGTGGTCTGGGAAAAATTTTGTGTGTCAGGAAGGCAAACAAATGAATGCAAGCAAAGTGGTGGCAGAGAAAAAAGCACTTGCAATATTACATTGCTCTCCAGCGCTTCAAAGCGACTATTCAGCTGAGAGAGCTGAAATAAAGAAGAAAAGATTCGATGAAAAAGTAAAAGGCATAAAACGTCCTGCACTTGATATATCTTTATAAATGCCAAAAAAAATCCTTTTGTTTCTTTCCACCTTCACACCCTCCTCAGACGGAATGAAAGCAGTCTACAAAAAAATATGTGAAAAACTGCTGAGTTGTTGGTTGCTTTAAAAAAAAGAAGCCAAACGTGTAGGTAACCGGGGCTAACCTTCGATTTAACGTTATGTATTATGTCGTCTACGTACATTACAAGTGTGTGTGTTCTTCTACGTGCCTTTACACTCCAAATTGTGTACGGTTTTTTATCCAACTGGATGCATTTCCCTTATTCGCAGCCAGCACGTATGCCGAGGTGAAAACAATGTCTTTTCCAGAGTTCCCACTTCGCCTACTGCTGCTTTACTTCACACAAACATTTCCAGTGTGGCAGAGGGAATAAAAAAAAGAAAATGCAAGGTGAAATGTCTTTTTTTCTCTTCTTCTTCTTCTTCTTTTCTTGTGTATATCCCTGCTTCCAAAAGAATATTCGTAGAACAAGGAAACAGAGATTCTTCTTCATCGCATTTTTCTTTTTTGTGCCACACGAAACTGAAGAGTCTAAAAAGGACCACAGATAACAACACACACACACACACATACACACTCTTTCTTTCTTTTGAGTCTGCGAAACGAACCGGCTCTGAATTTTTTTTGTACTTTTGCTCCAGCTGAAAAGCTATGGTATTTCTTAAATGCATTCATACCTCATACTTTTGCAGCGCCAACCTTTTATTCGTTTTTTCCCTTCTTCTTCTCCTTCTTCTTCTGAAGCCAGGGAATGAGCCGGAGAAGGGAAAATAAGGAAGGGAAAATGGTGAAAAGTTGAAAGTACGTTTGGGAATAAAGATGGAACGACTCGTGTGGGATTTACTGTACTTATAATATGGGCAAAAAAGAAGAGCTAGTGCCGGTAACTAAAGTAGTGATGTAAAAAGAGAAGGATGAGAGCGTTATATATACACATTCATGAAGCGTTCTTAGCGCTTTACGCAGCCGGACGCGAGGCTGCAAGCAAGAAAAAAAACAACATAAAAAAATGGTGAACCTTTTTTTCTCTTCTTTCTCTAAATGTGTGTATCGTGTTTCTCAAAAAGTAGAGAGTGAAAGTAAGAGGAAAACCCACAAACATAAAAAAGGGGAAAAAACGCACTTTTTCCTCTTTAGAAATAACCACCAGTTTCCATCTCCATAAGTGTAGCCTTATTAACTCCTAGTTCAAAAGTAGAAGTTACGGTAGGCTCGGCGGTAAAACACTGGCTCTGGCAGTGGCGAACTGGTAGTTATGAACTGTCGAGAAAAAAAAAACCTGTATTTTTCTTTGGGCTCTACAGGAAATGCCACACAGTCTTCATATAAAGCCATCAGGAAGGATGGAAAGCATCATCAACCTCATATCCTTTGATATGCACAAAATGTGTATTTACATTTATCAGGATTCCCAACATCTTCTACTTTTTTTTCGGCGAGAGTTTGTGAAAACATTTTTTTTCCTCCGGATCCTCCTCCTCCGTATTATAGGTTGTATACAAGCAGAGAGGAGCCGTTATTGATCTTACATTTCAGTTAGCATCATCGAGCACACCATGTCATCATGTGGTTTTCATCAAGTTCAAGTGAAAGCTGAAACTTTTATATTTGGGAAATCCCAAATTATATTTCATGGGAAAAGGAAAACAACCTTTGGAGGATTTTTTTTTCTCCTTTCGCTTTTTAGATGAAGATGAAAACTTTGCAGGCGAAGCAGGGAGCGTCTATCAGGCGTGCGTGTTTGTATTTTGTATGTGCAGATTTACTTTAGGAGAAAAAAAAGTCAGGAAGGGAGAAAAAGTCGGTTAGGTAAATAAAGGGGGAAAGGAGAAAGGAACTAAACTTTTTTTTAAAAAAAAAAGGTAGAAAACATCTGCACCTTGTACGTCCATGTGTTCCCCGGTTCTAGCTCTCTCGTATGTTTTGATCGACTCACCAAGTCAATATTTATCATTTTATAAGGATTTAACTTTTTATGTTTGTCAGACATTGGTTTACAGCTTAAATGTGGCAATGGCAAAACATGTTTACTGGCACTGGGAGCAGTGTATACATATAAGGGGAAGCGGTCCTGTAATCAATAAATGCTCTCGCGTCGATTTTTTTTTCGGGGGTCCACATTGGAGAAAGGGCGAAGGTGGTAGGATTTATCAGGAGAAAAAGAAAAAAATAGGAGAAGAAGAGAATATTCGTAGATGTTATCAAAGCCGGGTTTCTTGACACCACCGGGCTAAATTCACCACTTTACAATGGATACAATAGTTCCCAGGTCGAAAAACCCGGATGGGATCATATCCTACTTGGAATTCTCGACGTATAGGCACGATTTCCTTGGGAAAGTGTCAGATTGCTGAGAATCCCTTTTTTCACTGCAGTATATAAAATCATATTTATTTTTTAAAAACTTCCCTTGAACTTTCCATGTTTATAGTAATATCAAATATCGTTATGAATTCAAAACCAATACAATATATGCACACTGGGAAATTGTATCATCGATATTGGCACACAGGTAAAGTAAAAGGTAGAATCAGATTCTTCTTGGAAACTCGTCAGTATACATTCCAAAATCAAATGTACTCAGTTTGTATGCACTTCCGGTCCGAAGAAATGCAGTCGTTCGTTAGTGACGACAGGATTTTCCAATGCAAATACCTACACATGGAAGATAAAACAAGATGCAGTTTGCTGGCTTCCTTTGCCTGATTCCTTTGCTGACTAAGCAAGTTCTTTCCTTCTCTTTTCTCCGTTTCTTCCCGCAAAAAGGGATGTTTTTCTTCAAACAGATAGATAAAGGGATCGAAATAGGTCTAGTTTTTCTAAGCATTACTAAAATTTCCCACCGTCACAAAGAGTATCGATTTATTTGGGATGACAGATGATGAGAAATTCAAAGACAAGTGAAAGTGGGATGACGATGCGAATATGAATTGAGGAGGATGAAGATCCTCTCTGAAAAGCTGAATCAGAGCACAACCGAACCTCCCTTTGTATTCCCCCTTTTTATTCTAGTCAAGTAGAAATTGTGTAATTAGAACAGACGTCGTTCTTCAATCTGACAAGTAAAAAGCGTGCATTTCTACGTATTTTACTGTCTATAACTTTATTTTTTTACAACTTTACCGGTTTGCAAGACTCTGAAAGGCAAACAGGAAGCAGCTCTCCATCGCTTCTTTCCCTACTTTATGGCAATTCCTTCAATAAAAACTCATCGGAACCACATGAGCCTTCAATTTGCAGCCCTGCATTCAGCTCCCAAAGTAGTTACATATATATTTTGGATCTCTGGCACACACTCACTCCGTACTCCGTACGTACGCCAGAAAACTGGGGAGTAGAAAAGGGAAATGACTTTTAAAGATGGGAAATTACGTTATATATTTCGTAGGATATGAGAATATCCCATTTTCCCCTTATGAAGTGAGTCGAGGCGTCAGCACAAGTTTATGATGATGACGATACGAGCAAGTGATGCGATGTCAAGGAAAAGGTAAGGCTTCAGTTTAGCCAGACATTATAAAACACACATTTTTCTCTCTAAACCTCCAACTCCTCCAACCCATCAACCTTGAAGTGGAAAAAA
>JAANSN010002762.1:0-21980 GCA_036850665.1 Dicranocentrus wangi
TTACAAGTTGCTGAAATTACTGACTGGACCTCTTTTGGAGAAACTCTGTCGTGCAACGTGCAAATTGCATATCTGGAAAAAAATTAAATACGCAAAGATAGTATTATTAAAACAAAAAAGTAAGTGTCAATTAGCACAAAGTTAAATTGTGAAGTTATATGAATCATACTTACCTTTCGGAGGATCCAATTATCAGAGTGGGTTACGGATTAACTCTAATTGAGTTTCACGCTGTTACGGTGTCCAAATTCTAAATATTTGATTATTGAAAACAGAGTTGCAGTTACAATTCATCAGTATTGTATATCCTAACTCACCTGGTGTCAATCCACGATATAATATTCAAAATTTGCTCCGTTTTGAGTGTAACCTCTGTCTCGGGATAATTCGTCACTTGTTTACTTCCTCAAATTCCGTCGACTCGCATTCCATGTGGCAGAATTGTGGCAGAATTTTGTAGTCTCTGCCCTTGACCATAACCTTGTGAAGAACCCTTGGGATAGAATTACTCCAATTCCTCCGTTTTTCTGCGTCTTGTGTTGCTCCACATCTGCCTACTTGCAGCTAGGTGCATAACTCATCATAGCTGGAACAGCCATACAAAACCTTTTTTTGGAACAACATAGACAGAGTTAACGTCTCTTTTGTAGGCCGAGTGCTACACTAGGGCAACAACGGTGCACGCTAGACATCCAGAGAACTGTCAAGAGCAGAGCACAACGAACGAGTTTGATCAAAAAGGGGAAAGGCGAAGTAACCGAGGAAAAATTGTGCGTAGTGGCTCTTTATATGCATATATTCGTACTCACACAACAGAGCATTGCTTCATCATCTTGTTTTTTTCCAAAACTGTTAAATTGATCTAGAACAACAAGATTCCAACGAGGATAGACAGTCAGGTGAAGACAGGAACTAATTGTCCAGATTTTAAATCGAGTTACCGGTTTCAGGCTGCAAGCGTAAAAGCAAAGCCATTATACACACATTTTACTCTGCTCTCATTGTTCACTTTCACCAGTCACAATGGATTACAGCGACATTTTAGAGGCGCAGTACAAGAAAAAGACAATCTTTAGCAAAGTCGTTGTGCTGCAAATTGGTCAACAGTAGACAGGCAGACATTCATCCATTCATTCTTCTTATAATTAGTATTCTTACTATCGATAAAGTTAGTGTTTAAAGTGGAAAAGTCATGGACCTTTCATAAATGATACGTACGTATATACCCTTGTAGCCCCTACAATGGTCATTACATAAAAGTGATGTATAAAAACTGTGGTGAACTTGAACTTGATATACTTATAACTACAACAATACATTAAACATTTTTAACTGCAATCGCATTTGACGATATAAAGGTGCTGCTTGCTGTGTGCTGCGACGGAAGTAATTACATGTCGTGTTTATATACACAGTCATTCATACATACGTATTCACACAGGTCGTTCCTGAGACTCAAGCTGAACTTAAATGTGATATAGTAACTCGCATTAAAAGCTGATTTTAATGCCAATTTACTAGAAAGAGTTTATTGTGATATATAAATCAAAACATTATTATATACGTACTCCCACTCTTGGCTTTACTTTATACCAGTGCAACTACTTGTCATAAACATCATATGTATATGTACGTAAAATCTTTCGTACACAGTTACCAGTCCGGAAGTGTATAGGGGCAACGTTTAAAGTGTGCAAGTGTCGTGCATAAACTATAATTATTCCCTGTTTATACATTTCTTCTAATTAAGTGTAATCATACGAATAGTGTGAAAGGGGAAGAAACTGTCTTTGTACATCAACGTTTTTAATACCGTTTTGAAAAACATACAACAGATTACTAATAATAACTATTGTATGCACATTTATTTGTGCAGGAGATTTAACGAAGCAGGTGAGACCGTTTTTTATACATATATTCTCTTGTAAACCGTGTGCAAACCTAATACTACGCGCTACGACGAGTACCCAATACCCAATACGCCATGCCGGTTTTCATTCATGGAATTCATATGCAATTTACATCTCTGTCTACGATCTGACAGGGAGCATGCACATTATTTGACATTATGGAAAAAAGTATATATAATGTGCTTCTATGATGTGATGACTGATGAATTGGGACTGGCTGATGCTCCTATATACTAGTTCTTTATATCTATGTGCATAATAATAAATATAATTCTGGGAAAGATATACAAGGTAGTAAAGTAGTTTATAAGTGGGTACGCAGTACGCAACGCAATCAATTTATTCCAAGTATGGCCACATATATCTAGTTCTTCCTACAACAGTGAATGAAATGAATGTTATATTATAGGTATGAATCACAATTTATTTGCCAAGCTGAATTCCCTGTAAATTACCTCAAGCAAATTCATGTACCAGACCTACTACCAACACATATCGCACGTCTTGTTTTATTTTTATTTATCGACGTATGATGAACTCAGTTGAACTTGAATGTATTGTATAGCTAGCTGCCTCTTGCCTCTCTCCAAACCTTATCTAAAGAGGAAGAGAGCCAAATAGAAATGCAAATACGTTTTCGTTGTCGCTCTAAATATTTAAGTGAATGTCAAATCTGAAATGACACACTTGTGCCATTTTTAATAATTCATACATACAGTTATTGACTCGACTCACCAATTGTAATTCAAATTCATTCCGATTGCATTCGTAAATTTTTTTTTCCATATATGCTCCATAGTCGGTTGGTTGGGTCCGCTGCCGCCTCGTACGTTATGCAGCAAACAAGAATCCTCCCACGCATACGGTTTCTATTCCGGGCTGGTCCAACTATCAGCAGCGCAGCTTTACTATCTAACGTCACAAAACAGACAACATATCTCATAACGGACTTTTCTCTCTACAACACAATTCCTTTTAAGTTCTTTTGGATTTTATAACATTTACCTGCAAATTTCTAACCTATAACATGTATAAAGAAAAGGTCATCAAAAAACATACGTATCGGAAATGAAATGAAACAATTCCTGTCTGTGGATTATACCTTGATTCTTTAGTTTTAGCATTTAGTTTTTGGAGCAAGTAGCACGTTTCCAACAGAAAAGAAATAAACCTCATCCTCACCTACATCCGTTCATCTTTTTAAATTTAATCGATAGCATTAGCATCATCAGCCGAACCGAGTCATCTCTTTGTCGCAGTTCGTAAACCTTTTGGCTTTGGCTTCATAAAAGTTTGCTGTTTCGGTCTTTTGTTCACGGCGACGGACAACGTACATCTTTTATAGCAAAAGTTCCAATGTATCATAAACATGCACCAATTATGCCTTTTTAATTAATCCCGCAGATGATGATAGTTCACTCTCATAATCACAAGGCGCACGCCAACTTGACTCAACTTGAAAAGGTTTGCACCACCAAAATAAAGAGATAAAATATTTACGGGAATGGCGATGCAAGGAAAAGTTGACGCGAGGCATTTTTTATTGGCTCCACTTCAGGAAAAGTCAATGGTTGTAAGACGGGGATGATAGTGCGAAAACAAGAACAACATCAAGTCCAACTCCACATCTCATCGTCGTCGTCGTCAGTAGCGAAGAATGTGAGAATCGGTGAATGACGGCAGTTGTTCGCTCCCTAATGTTCTTTTTTAGTCGGTTCGGTTGGTGGTAGTGGTACACGCTCCGTAAATTGTCACCCGGGTAAACGCCCTTCCTGCTGGCTAAAATGTTGGGGTTGAGTCATGATATTACAATAAAACTGCAACTTGGTTGGATCGGTAAAATCGGATGAGATCTTCCTTCCTACACAGCCTGTAAATAACAGAGTGATGGAGATGGCATACCTCATTTAATAAAATGCAATATTTTTTTTCCATATCCAAAGTCCAAAGTGAATTGGATTTTGCATAGACACACACGGAGAGAGAGAGAGAGAACTGCTGCTTGTGAAAGTAGAAAGACTTTTTTTATACATCATCATCGTCGTGGTTGGATTTTTGGATGTTGTAGCTGAAGGGCAAGGACTTTGGTGAAGGTAGAATAACTTTAGTGTTATTGGCATCTCTCACGACGACCGTAGAAAGTTCTCTGCTGAGAGAGTCAATATGATTGAATTACGAGGTTCTTCACATTCGTTTAAGCAGCCGATTCAAATTCACTTGGAATTTTACTTTTACTCCCCACTCCACCCGCCGCCCTGCAACAAAGTAATTTTTAGCATCTCCCGTTGAGAATAAAAATTGTGAGAGTGGACCTAAACGGCGTTTTTGATCACACACGTCATGCAAAATTATCATTTTGATTGTGCTCATGTCTTGAGTTTAGCATTATTTGCATCATCATATAGCGCCTTATAGAACCCGTAATGGGATCCGGAAGTTAATGTCCCTTCCCAAAAGACCATTATCGGCGCTGGTTTTTAGGCAGCGAACATGAATTATAGAATTAACTATGCATTTCCATTCAAATCCTGTTCTGCTGAACTCGCAGACACGTTTTATAGGTAGATTAACAGGTACAGGATTTGTTTAGCTACACAATTATTCTGATTAGCGTCTATCGTTCTCATTCCCTGTTTGCAATGGAGCAACGCATAAAAGGTGTTACAATAAAATCGCAATTGAAATTTAACTAGCTTCACAGCATCCACTTCCTATGAATGCGTCAACCTTGTGTTCTCCTATAAAATGTAACGCAGCATTGAGCTGTTTTGGAAACATTGAGTTCATTACATACGTTCGTTCATTCACACTGACGGAACTGGAACCACAACCACGCTTGTAGATGCTCTCAGGCAATCAATTTGTTTGCTTTCCATAAAACTAACTATTATTACACACTTCAGTGGTGTTTAATTAGCTGCACATAGAAACTACCCAAGTTATGCTCTATGTTTGTATACACTCAGACTCCGATGATGATGATGATGATGGAATTCTGATGGATACGCAGATATTTTATTGGCAGGAAGGGTGAGTGAGTATATATAACAGTGAACGCAACGCACATAATTTCTAGGATAATATTTGCTGGCCATTATTCCCAAAACGGAGTGAGTACAGGAAGATAATAAAACTGAATAGACGACATCATCACATCATCCTCATCGACATTCGACATGTGTTGTACATACGACAAACTGTTACTCTGACATGATGGGCTTTGCTATGATGACGGCGATGATTTGTGATGAGTAGAGCTTACTTTTTTTTTTCGAGAATCATCATGACATATTATGGTAATTCTGTTGTGTAAAGAATGAAGAGGTACACTTGGACATACTACTTTTTTCTGTACATAACGTAAATGTGCATTGGATAATTAGCAGGAGCATTGGTTGTTGCAATGCAGTTGGCCGCGGATGCGGATGGTCTCCGTAACATGAATGATATATATATATATTTTTTTTTGTACAATATGAGTTTGCTTTGCTGGGTTGTTGGTGCTGTCCTTTCGCGTGATATGTGTTTTTAATGGCTTTTTCTAGCTATATGGCATAGCAGCTCGATATAAATTTTGGTGTGTAGTCGTGAGTCTGTGCGTATCATTCATGTGGTTTACATTCTGTGAGGGCAATGCACTTTCATCATCATCATCATCACCCTCAACACTCATCATCATCATCATCATCACCAATATCAACATCAGTTTCCCATTCTACTTTTGCTACATATTATACGAAGTGCAGTATTAATACGTTGGAGCTAAAAAACAAAATTGGTGTTGAAAAACGTGTCCTATGTCATGATGATGTATCCATTTATTCTGTTTTTAAATTTAACCTCTTGTTACCGAAATCTCGCCCATCTAAACTTTTATTGGTATTAGGGAAAATTGGAATATTATGGATCGGCAAATAAGTTTGTCATCAAAACGGGCTGAGCTGGAGCTTCAAGGATATTTGATTGATTTTTTTTCTGTATTTAACCGTCTATCTGCACTCAAAATCTCATGATTTCATAGTCATCAAGATCACAGGACTGACTGAGCTGAGAAGCCAGTTTATTGCAGTTAATTTGCAGTTAGGCAAATATTGGTAGAGTTTTAGAGATGAACTGAAACTGCTAAACCATATTATGATTTGATGACTATCTGGGTAAATATGTGTGCTGTTTTCTTAACATACCTATTTTATATCCTTGAGTATTTTGAAACATCGCTGTACATGAGTAAGATGGTTCATATCTGGACGAGGTCACCCAATATCAAAGAACCCTTGAAGGAAATCGAAAATCACGAGGAGGAACACTCGCTGTTCTGCCTGCCCGCTCTGCCAGTAAAATCCTGAGCCCAGCTTAAATGATATTAAGGAAAAATTAGTGAAAAGCATATTCGACTTGTGTAACGCTTTTTTATGCTAATAACTCGATTGCAAATCTGCCAGCAATGATCTCTATGCCCATCTTCCACGAATCTTTGGAGCTGAGCGTATTATTGCATCCGTCTCTGCTTCACGTCTTTGATGCGTGTTGTATATCTATCTGTATGCGAAAAATGCTTTTGTATCAACTAAATCATAACTAACGATAAGTAAGTGCTTTTGTGTTTTCATAGAGGATACCCTTTAAAATGCCAAGAATCATTTTATGCAAATTACAAATATTATATGGGATGTACGATGTACATAACTGGAATTATTGGCCTGATTCTTTCCAATATACCTATTGCCGTGCACATGCGTGATCCCATTTCTCAGGTTCTCGAATTGCAAATTCGCGAAATGAACTTTACAACAAAGTCAAACAAAAGTAATGGAATATATTAGGAAGGAGGTTCGCCGGTAGGCAATACTCCACGCTTACTACAAATACTACATCATAATTGTCCTTAACTCTTTCGTGATGTGGTAAACTCGACAAACATATTTTCCAACGTGTAAGTAATTATTATTCGATCGGAGGATGATTTTTTATTAAAAGTAAGGTCGTACGACACGACGCAGACAGCCCACCACGAGTGAGTGCCAATTGTTGTTACTTCACGTTTGTCTGCCGCACGCTCTCGCTAAACGTAAATTCTAAATCTTTGAATACTCAATAAGCTTAAGTTGTATCCCTCGAGTACATCTAAAGTTGGAAGATACCAAATAGGTTTTCAATATTTTCGCACAATGGTCTCTAATAAATTCAACAAAGTTTACTGAGTTCCAGGATATATGACATGTTGTTCGGTGGGTATCAGATATTACGCAAGAATTATTTTAAATTTTCCAATTGGGTCAACCGATGACGATCGTTATTGTTTTTCTTGGTCTGCAAGACATAGCTTCTGCATAAATAGATACATATTATATTGTTGAACTGAACAACGCGTGGCAAAGGAAAGAAAGTACCTAGTCTAAAAGCCGTCTTATTGCAATTATTCAAAACTTCCTCCTTCCATGCCAAACCAACATTTCTGCAATTGCAGTTTTAGCAACTTTCAAATTGGTTCGTATCTCGGCGTTGGACTTCCTTGGTTCGTCTTATGTAGGATCGGTTAGAGGAATAAATGGAATGAGCAATCTGCAAAAGTGCAAGAGACGCAGTGTGAAGGCTAAAGTTCTTTGAACACATAATTACTTCTCAGATCCACTTCCACAAGCTAATCATCAAGCGGACTTCAACTTTTATATTTAATCGTTTTTTACACTACACAGAGTTGCAATATAGTCTGTTTGTGGGCATTAGAGAGGACATGTTCATCACACCAAACCTGCTTTCTCATTACATCACCCTCGCACCCATGAGCATGATGATGATGATGATGATGAGCAAGTTCAAAGCGATACGATTCCAAACATATTCAATGTCAATTTCGAGCGATGAGGATGATGATGGAGGATGGAACACATCACATCTTCAAACGTTGAAACTCATCCGCATATAGGAAACTCCTTGGGGTGATAAGGATATATGTATATTTTATTTTAGAGTGTGATAATGGGCGTGCTCCGTGCTCAAACTCCTCCGGCACCAGCATCGAAAATGATGATGACGACGACGAGGGTGCTACTGCTGCTATGTCACTACGTAGTATTTTTTGTATAGGTAATAGTAATAGCGTCTTAAGAATGTATTTTTTATTATGATGGTTGTTCATGCACCTCTCTGTCAAGATTGTTGCACCACTTAAACCCTCCTTCCTTCCTCATCCTCCACTCCATCCGTTTAACTCTGTATTTATTCAGAGCCACTGCTGCTGCTGCTGCTTTTTTGGCGCTGTTGACATTCCTTTTTTTATATATTATAAAGACGCAGAGAGTGAATGATCGAGTGGCATTTTTAGCTACAAAAACATTGAAAGACAATGTTAATAGCGAGCTAAAAGTACAATATAATATAATATGTGTATAATATGCGAATGCGAACCGATACGGAGCTATATTTATTTTCAGCTGATTAGTGCAACCAACAACACAACTCCACACACACACTGCGATGATGATTGTGGTTGTATTTTATGCATGACGTTCCATTCCAGGCGTTACATTATTTCTAGACTCGGCTCCTCGTGCCATTGACCCTTCCTCTCTTCTTGATCAAATGCATAAATGCTCAACACTCCACACGACGACGACGATCAGCTCTCAGCCGAGATGTAACAGAGTTAACTAAACTACATATTTCATTTCCTAGTAGAACATCTTTCTTTGCTCTCCACTCACCATTTTCTAAGTAGTTCTCTTGGATCGCTGCTGGTTCATAAGAGGGGGATTAGTGACATTTTTTTAACCACTTGCAAAAAAGTGGGAACGTCAGTGAATGCAATTGTTATTCTGTATACACACTCATCCCTTTTCCCTTCTCTTCTGAACTTGTTGACTTTCTGAGCGGAATTTGTCTCAACACACATTTGTCAGTCCATTACTTTGTTGGACAAGACAAGAGACGTGAATCATCATCTCCTGAGCCTGTCATTACATCACGTTTGCCAGGTTTTTTTTTGTTATGACAAAGACGCACTTGCAGGTCAAGCTTAATTCTTTGGCATTGACGACAGGAGTCATGAACTTGTTATGCCGCTGGAAATATTTGAGGCAAAGAAGTACTGACACTCTTTGAAACAGTCGGAACGAAAATGAGTGTAGTGTGCAGATTACCTTTTGTGGAGGATTAGCAACTACATTACATTTATTTTTTTCACTGCAATATGTCAATTAGTATGAATGTTTCCAATGGACCAATGCAATGTCATGTTTACAGGAAAGGCACGCACCAAATTGTGCAATAACAGGGAATTTGCTTGCTCATCCGGGGAGTAATGACTGACAATGACAATGGACTAGCAACAGTCATTTAAGGAGCATAATCTATCAACAGAACATTATCTACATCATCAAACTACTCAGATATTCTTAAAAGTTATAATATGCGTCGTTACAAATAGCATAAAAATATGGAGGGGAGTGACCACTTAATTGAACTATACAGTTATCATCGTTGTTTTGAAAACATGCTAAAAACGCCAGAATAATAACACATGTCGACAAAGTGGGATGGGACAGAAAGGAAAAGCAGCGAAAGTACAATGACATTTCACAAAAATGACAAGCAAGACGGAAAAAATAAATCCAAATCCATTCACTTACACTTTACCCTAACTGTTATAGACGGTCTCAGATCAGGTAGGTTAGTAATAACAAAACAAATGCAAAGCGTTTAGCCGGTGAGTAAGTCAGTGGGATTGGCAGTCTTTAGAAAATGGTACCTGCTCCACTCCCCTCAATGATGTTGTATACCGGCCACCACAAGACAATCCCAAGTTTCCTTCGAGTACAAACCACTTACCTTGCTCGAGGCTACAAAAACGCTGGGTTGGGTGCAATCCCCTGTCTCATCCTCATCATCACATCAGTCTCAACTTAACCACACTTTTTTTGTACACTCTTCTTTTTTGTGTGTGTACACAGGAGTTTGGCCCCGCAATGAAAATGTGGGTGAATGAGCTGCAACCGGAATCCTGCTTTGTCATCTTCATTCACTCACTCACTCACTCACAATCAGTTCACCGCTGTTTTGTTGATTCTCCTGTTCTTTCTTGCTCATTTACCTAGCCCCAGTGTTTTATCCTTGCGAGGCGAGTTTTTTTTCGCAGGAGGGTTGTTCCATAATAGAGTGGTAATATATAGGTTGCTCTTTTGTTCTCCTTTCCCTTTTGTTTATGGTGGACCACATGGGATAATAAAAAGTAATAATGTTACTCCTTTTTTGTATATTGCATGCATACCTTTGCGCACACGATATTTTCCCATGGAGGTAATAAATAAACTAGACGAAAAGGTGCTTGTCCTCAAATATCATCACTTTAGTTGATTCAGGAGAGAGAGACTAGACCGTTTCCGTGTTCTCAGCTGTAGGTCCTTATACGCATCTCAATTTTAATCTGCTTCTTCTTCATAAATAAAGCTGTGCTGCGCTAGCTGGCCGTAAAACAGGCATGCAATCTGATTTCGAAAACGCTTCCTTGTCACACGCCAGCAAAATATGTCTCGTGAAATATATGTGATGATGGTGATTGATTCCATTTGACTTAATCATCGTGACAAATTCCTCCATATTCCCTGTCTTTTACGCTGTACTTGAAGAATGCAGAATGCAGGCATGTGATGTAGGTAGGCTGAGAGGAACTTACAGACTCATTCCTAGATAATATATACTCAACTCCTCAACCCAACGGCATTTACATATTTCGCTATTATCGCACTGCCAAACAAAGTGCTCACAAAAGTGTGTATAGCTATTCTGTAGAACTAAGTATATATATGAAATCAAGGAGTAAAGTATTTAGCTGAAGGGATGATAAAAAGTATATAAACGCATGCATATTATATATAACACAATATAACATCTCGCTCGCGATCCACTCTTCAGTTGCTATTTAAGGTTTTCGTTTTTTTATGTCCCAAAAGGAAAGGACATTGCCCTTTTCCTCTTCTTTGTTGTTGTTTCTCATTTCTCGCTGCGACGCGAATGGCACGAACGAAACGCATTTTATAGTGCTCTCGGAAGAGGTTTCTGCAAATGAAGGAGATTGGATGGAGTTGTGTGAAGTGAAGAGAAGAAGAAGAAGAAGGAGTTCGAGTCGAGTTGTGTGAGTGTGTGAGGCAAAAGGACGGCGCGGCGTGTGCTGCCGAGCTTTTCTTCTCTTTTATTATTGTTGTCGGGTGTGTGGATGCATATTAGGCTAAAAGCAAGTATTGCACGGAGTTCTATCCAATCGAGTCTGTATAAGGAAATGTCTTATTGTGTTTTCTACAATGTGGTGGATTGATGGATAGCTTGTCTACTGCGAAATAGTAAAATATACTGACTGTTCTTGATTAAGTTGGATCCCTCGGGATTTATGAAACAAGAAAAACGTTGTTACGCGTCTTTAAATGACAATATACTGACGATGAGTCAGTCAGTTAGGTATACCTACTTTTTGAATGAATCAGGCATAATCACGTGCGAAATTTGGATTTGAGCAGAAAATGCATCGTCGTGTACCTGAAATAAAAGTCGTAATAAAGGCAAAAGCATGACTATAAATATCTATGAATGCGGTACGGTTTGTCGCACGCTGCTGAAGGAATGAATTCTATTTTTACGGCTCACGGAAACATCACGGCAATATATGGCATGAACTAACTACACAAGCTACCCCTCATCTCAATCACTCATTTCAAACACTAATTTCTATCTTGTTGCGAGTTTTTGTATTATTTGCTTGAAAGATCTTGTTCCTGTTTGAGAACCTCGCAGCGACGATCTGCATCTCTGGAGGGCACAGTTATCATGCTTATGAACCAATAACATGGCCATATTTCAACTTTTGCATGCACCGTTGATGTCGCTAAATACATTTAATGACTAAATAAAAATGTCATGATTTTGTAGGGAACTACAAACGATGATTTTACCGGGTGCACTATTTACTTAAATTGTAACTGACCGACTAATCTTTTTTACACAAAGCAGAGACGGCATAGAACGATGGGTTCGCAGAGTAAGGCACGTCGAATCATTGTTATTTGAACACGACATATTCTTTTTAGACAATCTATGCTGTAATTGACCTACGTAGGAAAATATATATGCATAAAGGCGTTATTGCATTCCATTTCTTATTTTGGAATTATTTCTTATTTAATGCTGATATCTTGTATGCATAGCAAGAAAGAAACTTGGCGGTGCACATGGTTCGGTAAAAGTGCGTTTTCAAAATTTATTTCATTACACTGTTACAACCAGAAATTGTGTTAACTTGTCCGTCTAAAATGACGACTTCCAAACTTGCCGCAGATTGTACCCTTGTAAAAGCAGAAAAAGTTTTTAAAAAATCTTAAAGAAACTGGCATTATGTAACAGACGGCAATGGAATCCTGGAGGTTGAAAGTGAAAGTTTTCCCTTTTTATAATACTTTCTCTCGACTTTCCGGGCTAATAAAAATGCGATTGTGACGGGAACGGCAGTTCCATGCAATTTAGCAAACAGTTGTAGCAAACGTGTAAAAATGGTACGTACGGTCGGTCCATTATCAGATTACGCTTACCATAAACGAAAACGAGTCTCGGGAGGCACGCACCTAACAACACGCCATCGTGTGAAATGGCAGCAAAGGAGCACTTCCAGGAATCCATAATAAAGATTGATTTTCTCCTTGTCGAGACTTGAAATGCGAGCAGGTTGTGGTGGGTTGTCGTGAGGCGAAGAAAGTCGTTGAACTCTGCGTAGCCCACGGTACACGTACGTACGTATACGTACAACCGGTGAGAGTAGGAATAACTCGAGTGATATATTATATACCTTTCTCCACATGAAATAAATATGATCAATAATGACAACGGGGTTCACGCAGTTTTCTCCTCCTTCGCTGGACAAGCACATCCTTTTTGCTTTCCCTTTCACACTTAATCTTTATGCGTATTCATTTTTATGCATAATATTACACTTATGACGTTATGTAAGTGCAAAACTTGTCATGTTCACATCACCAAATACATTACAAGCCATGCAAGCTGGTGTTGATTTAACCAAACTATTAAGTGCAAAGTCAAAATGTTTTGAAGCATACTTATGCATTTTTCCTTTATGAGCATACAACCGCAAGTAACCATTCATAATATATTCATATTCATTGGTATTTAACTAATAATATATTCTCCCGTTCCCAATTCATGAATATTCATAACCAATCACAATGTCGGAAGATCAATAGCTGTTACATCAGAGTTGCATAGTCATAGTCAGCCAACCAAACCAACCACACCAAAAATTCTCTGAAATGATGTTCATAGCGGAACTCAATACATCACACTGTTCACAATGTTTCTTGTTGGCACAAAGTCAAAGACTTATTTGCTCATCACCATTTCATCTCTGAGCGAGTCCGGCTGCTGTTTATATGAAAACGGAGGCTTATATGCTAAAAAAAGTATATACAAAAATGCTACTCAACTGTGTAGTATTTAGTGGGAGCCCCTGTTTACACATGCCTACACTCTTTTTTCACAGAGAGACGAAGATCATATCGCACAATTCATAAATACAGCATAAAAATGAGCATAGCATCTCTGCTTCGCTCTTGTTGATGCTGCCCAAAACCGTCGGAGTGAGTGAAAGTGTGTCAGAGTGACGTTGAACCTTTCGGCTGGGCTGCAGAAGAAGAGAGGCGACGAGTTCGACATTATGCATAATCTCATCATCATCATCATCATCCTCCCAAACCATGATCAAGTTGTCAGTTTGCCATTATGTGACGACTAGAAGAGATGCACTCATTTATGCATGGATTTTATAACCAGCCAGTGTGTAAGTAAACGATTGATGTGGTTGAGGTTGAACAAGCACTATCATTCATGTTGTACATCCTTCTGTGCACCAGCACCAGGGCACTAATCAGGAACACGGAATTCACAAGCGCTCACCTTCCACTTTCCGTCTTACCTGCAATAATCACAGACTATGCTTCATAACAGTGTACCACAGTACCTGTTCCACAGCATATTCGATCCGTTACTTAATGAAACTGTTAACGGCAAATTAGTTTATCATTAATGGGAAATGTGTATCTTAAAGTATTCGTTGTCGTTGTCTGTGTCTTAAAGTATTTCCAGTATGTTATCTAGGTTAGGTTATATAACAAGTTTGTATGCTACGCTCCACGCTCATCATTTATAAATTCCTCGGATAATGATACACGTTGATACTCGTTTTAATACTCGTCGAATTAAATAAATTGCCTCTTTAGTCCAAATCCAATTTTCATGCTTAAAAATTGACTTGAAGCTACGCTGCAGCAGCGGAAGAAAATATAAAAATATACAAGGATTTTTTTCCTAAACTAAAAAAAACTCCAGTTTCGTGTAGATAATGTAAATGTCATGAACTTCCCACGTGTGTATACCTCCCAATCTGGGTCAGTGTGGGAACGGAGCATGCTGGGATACCGTTAGCCAGTCCTAGTCATCTGATTCCATTCTCAAATCTATTTTCGGAGGTAAATATAATATACCCACCTTGTTTCAAGTATATCCGTCCATCCATCCGTCCGTATAGTAAAGTCTGATGCGGATGAGTTACATAAGTGTAGGTAAATACACAGTGCATCGCTGCACACAGCGGAGAAGTGGAGTAGAGGAGAGGGGAGGAAGCAGTTGATTGCTTTTGATGATACATGTCCTCTATCCACGTTGAAAGAAAAAGGGTTTTATGAGCAGTGGCTCTGTTTACACATTGTACTCTCAAGAAGATGGGTTTATGGCACTTGAGTTCAGTTTTAGGGTTGATAGGTCTACACTCTACACACACCACAATAGCTCTCTCGCGAACTCAACTCGAACGGTGCGTAATATGATTCAGGCCAGGGGCACAAAAGGGACCACGGAGGAGAGTAACAGTGAACGAACAGAGAATGAGAACCTTCAACTTGACAGGAGTGGAGTGGATGAGTAGATGGAGATAAGGACACATTTATTTAGGCCAGCTAACTGTGAATATTAAAACGGAACCTTCAATACCGCAGAGATTAGGGATGCGCTGCTCTTGACTCGAAAAGGGAAATCTAATTAATGTCATTACCAACTTGAAGAAAGATAAAAGTCCAAACTGTGTACCCAGAAACTCAATAACCCAAATGGGTTAATACCTAATAAGAGGATGATGATGCTGATGTAAAGGATTTCTAGGATGAAGCATCACTAACCTAACCTAACCCAGTTTGGTTGTCGTTTGAACCATTAGATTCCTCTAGTTTGACATGCCTTCGTTTAGTCGGTGCTCACAAAAAGGGAATCTGACCAAACGCACTTCGTCGGGTTTGATACGTGTATCAGGCCAAATGAAATCATAGCTAATCGCTTTTGCTAAACGAAGCTTTTTATTGCCATTTAACTTGGAAATTGTATGAAAAATAATTTTACGTTTGTGTTTGTTGATTAACAGGAGTCTAGGCAAGCGATCATAAGTATTACTCCTAGGTAAGTTGTTAATAACTTCATAATCAGATCGATCAAGAACCATGGGAGTTTGTGTGGAGAAAATAACATTGGAGAAGCCATTTAATGCGTTCCGTATCAAACTAGGCTAGTGTATAGCAATAGTAAGTAGTAATAAAAATGTGCGTAAGTTGCATGGAATGAAAACAAAATTCATTTATTCCTCACAAGATAATAATAAAATATCCCGTTTCACATTGCATCATATCAGCAGGAATACACACTGGCTGCACGGTTCCATCCAGCTACGTTAAAGATACATTGCTCTCAACTGAGAAAAAGCTGGCTAAGCGAATAATTCTGAGAATCCGCATGTCATTTAGAATTTGTAAATAAACTGAACCTGGTGGTTTCTTGTGAGATCCTCTCTTATCAATTGCCATTGATCCTAACGTAAAATGGCGACATGCATAGATTTAAGAGAAGCTGTGTTCCGTCCGTTATGTATTTGCGTTATGCAGGCAGTGATCATATAAAAAACGATTGTGATTGTGCAGTAGGTTGCAGTGCAGTCGTGCAGAGATACATGGATATCTGACAAGGAAAATCTAGGGCATCGGGGGATTGGTTATTATCGGGAAGTCCAAAGAGCAAATAAATGACTCTCATCTCACTACTTAAATCCGTTGGAGAATAATATTAATGTACGGTTGTATGGAGCATTAACGTTTTTCATGAACGGTTTTGTACTTACATTTACTTGGCACTCACTTTGTTTTTGCAGTCTTGCAAAACTTACGATAATTAATTGAATATCGAGTAAGATCAAGAACCCTTACGAACTGTTTGCGTTGCATCTTGGCCAAGTTTAATATTTTCATTTGAAACTTGCAAACTGTGGCAGAAATATTGATAAAACAATTTCGTAAAGAGTCTTTGCTCTTGGACTTGTTGTTTTGTATGGGCTGACATGGGCAAAATTTTGTGACCGCATTTCAACCTTTGTCGAGTAAATTGTGCAATTAAAAATAATGTTAAAAGTGTCATTACACAAGATGTATATGCTAAATGTGATTGCGACGATGGCAAGTGAGTAAATTGCATATCATAATTACATTACATTAGAATAGTTTAGCCCGTTGTATTCGGTGGGGGAGTAAACTAGGTAAATCAGGTTGAGAACGTTGTTAATTCCCATCCAGTTCTTACCGGCCGGCAACTTCACTTTAATCCCATCCACATTAGTTTTTTGACTTGCACGCAACCATTTACCAATTTAGCAGTTTATATCAGCCAATGAATTTGTCGGTTTTTATCACTTGAATTCGAAACAGAATAAACAATAAGTTAAAACTTGACATATAGGCTGATGATGATGAACAAAGAACATAGCCATGCTTAACGACACCAGCACGGCATATAATTACTGGTGACTGGATGGGATTCCGATTGGTTTCGTGGTGGGCGAGATAAGATAAACCTGAATTGCAATGAGTTACAAGGAAAATAAATAGCGCTTTGGCTATTCATACATACATGCTCTATATGTTTATTTGAACTGTGATAACCTAATTAAGGTTTTTTCACCTGATTCCACCGTAATTTCATCAAGTCCTTGAACTAATATTATGCACAATTTACATCTATGATACTCATAACAGCACAGCACGGTTTACAGCTGAATTTGAGCTCAACGTCAAAGTTATCCAGCGCCAAAGAATGTCATCAGAAGTGTTTCCCTTTCATAAAATATCGACCAACAACTAAGTCACGACAGAAAAAATGTGGTTACCATTTCAGCTAGTCCATAGACTAGCCACGGTTGTATTTCGATCTATTCATTTCAGTTTCGATTATATAATTATTATGCCACTAATTAACTCCAAATTCCTCATCCGCTCATAACCCAATCAACATCCACATAATTGTTCCAACGTGACAATAATATATATATATTGTTGATGATCACTTGTGTTTTAAATAAAACACCCCTGTCTCCACCATGTTACGTCTTCTTATCGCCTCTCCTCTTGTTTATACAAGAGTTAGTGAGAAATCTGCACATTTACATTTACAGTTTGAGTTATACCGGGTATACAATCTGCAACCAACATCTTCACGCATCCACAGTCCAGCAGACCTCTCTCTCGAGTCTAGAGTCATACAAACAGCACAACTCGAACTCTGTCCGTCCATGCTACACGGGTCTATGGAGTGGAATAATATGTAGCATGAGCCAGCAGTATATCCGCGCGAGACCTGGGGAGTAGTATGGAAACAGCGCTCCCCTCTGTTATCGCCTCTGCCTGTTCTGTTCCACACAGTGTGCTAGGTTTACGCTGCGTTGTCCATATAAAACTATAATATTCCCTATGCTCATGGAGTGGGTTCCATGTAGCGTCTAAGCCTATAAGACCGGCTTGGTATATGAGAAGAAATGGAAATGAAATCTGACCTAGTTTCCGTATGGAAGGCCGTCGACCTTTATACTTTACCATTCACCACCAGAGAGTGAGTATACTCTATACTTCTCCTCCTCCTCGCCAGCTTCATCATCATCACCATCCATCCTTGCTTTTCGTTCGTTCGTTCGCTTTTTACATGCCTTCACACGACGGTTCCTTTTTTATAGTGCTCTCATCTCGCCCACATTTTTTATATTATTTTCCTGTTGCTCGACGCTGCTCTTAACCGTGGGTTTAAGCCATAGTTATATTATGTAGTTCTTCTCACATCACATCTCTCTCTTCTTTCTTGTACTATTGCCAGAACCTTTCTTGAGATTAGTAGTTATTATGCAAGCTGTGGGGACTATAAAGGTTGAATTCAAAATCTATGTAGGAAAAAAGCGATTGTCATAAAGGTTATGTTATAGCTGGTTTAGTCCATTGTGGAAAAAGCTCGGTTTCATGAGAAAGTCAACTCTTTTGCACGATCCACCAGGATTTCAAACTCTGATTTCACTTACAACCAGAATATGCAACATTTTACCTTAAAATCCGTGCGTAGGCACTTCCCAAACCAAAAACCAGATTCCACTTTGTAAAAAAAGTTATATTACGCACACGCGTCAAATTTATTACCTAGCATTTGTTTATTGGGGATTTAGCGGGTTCAGAAATTCCCCCAAAATTCCATAACGCATCTGCAGGGTAATAAACACGGCCATTTTTCAGCACTTTTTTATATGCGGAATGTGCGTGCTGAAAAACATTTAAACCGAAAGGGCAATGATGAGTCATCCGGTTGGTACACACACACACAACCTCATTGTCAGTTTTGTTGATTACAGCCGTTCTTGAACACAAAACTTGTTCCGTTTCCTTCACACGTCTCTGCAGTTAACAACTGGGACCGAGCTGGGCAGGGTAAAATATTTACGCACTTTTTGCGTATGAGAAAGAGGTGTCATGGTCGAAGCGATACTGTTCGTGTCCATATAATGCAACCACTCATCCGCAAACAACTTGTGTGTTGAGTGCCATTCTCTCTGTCTATAATATGCTACCATATATCCGGCAACTATTATTATTACTTCCTTCTTCTTCTGCCACCAATCAATACAAAAAATACGGCAGGGAAGCAAGCGGAGACCATAAAATCAGGAATTTGTTTATGTATCAACTTTTGCTGTGTGTAGCTGCGGCGTTTTGTTGACGAGTTAGTTACACATCTGGGTTACATCCAGTTCAAACGAAAACTCTTGATCCATTGGGATAGAATAAAAAGATGCGTATCGTTTGCGAAAAAAACGGCAAAAACGACAAAACGAATGTGAAGGGAATTGTAGGGGATGGAATAAGAGTAGATAGGAATGAATATGAACCACATTTTCGTAGCAAGAATGCGAGTATTATTACCTTACCGGCTGAAGAGTTAGGGAAAAGTCTCACTCTGAGTTCGCCCATATCATCATATCATGCATATCCCGTCGTGCGTTTGAATATCCATCCAACGCCATTTAACGCAACATCAACAACGGGAAAAGCTACATTGTGTGGCAAATAATGTGAGTGGATGGAAGTTGGTTATATGATACGTATGTTATGTTGTCAAATGACTGGGAATGGGAAATGGTAGGGCAGTTACAATACATCATGATCGTGATCGTCGTGATATACCGTTTGCTGTTTTTGCTATTGCTGCTGCATATACACGCAAATGTGGCGTTCGTTCTCACTCTCTGCTGATATGCTGTATTATGCTGAGGTGGTTGGTTGGTTGGTGGTGGGGCTGATGGTGAAATTTAATGTATCCCTGACATGAAGCTCTCTGCGTTCCTTTCATCAGTACCGTTGCTTGTAACATGGTTAGGGTTAGTTTGAGTTAGTTAACAGTGACACCATCACTGCTTAATGCTGCAATAGGTCCATCGAGTGATTGAAAATGAAGGTTTTTGCGAGTTGCGGCGCTTCGCGATGTTAAGCACAGAGTCCGCTAGTTGGATGAATTTGCAACCGTTCGCTTGTTAACATGAATTCCGAATATGAAATGTAACTTTAGGTTGATGGTAAGTCGCACATCGAGCATTGTGATTACAATGGCAAGCTAATCTGTGCCGTGAAGATAGTATCTAAAGAAGTCTGTCTTGTTTAAACGAGCAAAGTTTGATTTTAATGCATGATTTATTGAAAACTAAACGTTATGCTTTTAACAATTTACGAGTCTACTGGAAAATTATTACACCTTGTAACGAACACATCTTTGGAATCTTTAGTGACTTGTTCATGTTCTGTTCAATGCTCACAAATGACTTATTGACGACGCTCCAATGCAACATATCAATATACGTATATTGTTATTTATAGGCATCATTTCTGCGAGAAAAAAAAACGTAGACAGAAAAAGTGAAAGTGAGATTTTAAAGGAGGGGGCTGGAGTCTTTTGTTTTTCATACTAGTCCCACCTCCACCACCACCCTCGTACACCTTTAAAACTCTACCGTGAACTCAGGTTTAAAGCCCAAATTACACACAGTTTAGTTTATACTCAGCGTAGCAGAGTTTCAGTCTCGTTGCTCATTTTCATCATCATTACACTGCACTTCGCTGCTGCTGCATCCTGTTTAGCAGCCGCTCTGGCTGGCTCTGTGTGTACAATACCGAAATCTCTCTCTTGAATCATATCATCATCCATTGAATGCAAAATTGAGGAAATGAATTTCGATTTTTCTTTTAAAAACCAGGTCAGCTCAACGAGAAGAGCGATGCAATAACTCCTTCCATTCTACAACAACCACACAAACAGAAGCTCCAACTACTACTTACAAATACAAACTACAGTCCATTAACATTTTTGCAAGCTCAGCCAGCCAGCAACACAATGTTACTTAAAATGGAAAACATTTTTGTAGATGCAGCTCCTTGTAACCCGTGAGCAGAACGATATGTTTTTATAAGCAAACCAATTCATTCCTTCGTGTATCGGGTAAGTTTGCCCTAATAATATTTTCGGCGAATGCGAATGCTTACCAATATTCATCCCCACTCTGCTAGCTCCCTAATCAAGGGTGATGCGTGTAAGAAATGAGATCCGTCTCTGAAATTCCCTCAACCCACTAAAAAAGATTCCAATGCGAAGTGTGTATATATAAGTATTTTTATGAAGGCATCTCATCTCAACGCTGCTCCTCTCAGCGCATGATGATGATTGTTGCTTACTTGTGTATTTAAAAGCTGATGTTGATGTCGTATCAGTTGAGATTGAGAATAGGAGGGACTATATCATAATATTCCTAGTACTCCACCACGTACAATACTTTACCAAGAGTGGTGGATTCTACTAGCATCATATAATCATCATCATCATCATCACATCACCATGAACGATCAACTGTGAGGGAATATGGTTAAATAGGTGACGTCCTTGCGCGTTGAGCATTGATGGCATTAGAAAATTTCACTTGGTAGCCTAGAGTTCATCGACACTTCCATGGTAGAAAACGACGACGCTGCTGCAGCGCCAGCGCGTTTATGCTATTGTCGCTCATTGTAACAACGTGTTCGACTTGTACTGTTGTACTCTGTGTTCGACGCGATGATGATGATGATGTTTCAGGCTACCTTGTCATGGATTTTGCCATTCATTTCTTAGCATTATATGGCATGCAAGTTGGAGTACTGAGCCTATTGTTGAGAATCCTTCACGCAAATTTTTTTTCCCCTATTATGCATACCACGACTATTGAAGCCACCACACACGACACTTGAGAGCTGTTAAATACTACTAAGGTATATTTAACTGATGATGGGAAACTAGAAAAGAAAAACGAAAAGAGTTTTACATTCGTTCGATTTCAAATATTATGCAGAGTCCTTGGCTCTGTACATATATTTGCCTTTGCAAACGGGTATGATATTATGGTATGGTATAACTTGATTGTATTTTTTTACAGGTTCGCTCTTGTTGTCAGAGTCCTCAGCTCACTCAGTCACAATGGTTGCATATTATAGCTCATTGAAAAGGAAAGCCTTCCTGTATTAAGATGCTGCATGATGCTGTGCTGATGTAATAGGCGTGCATGTTTTAAAACATTTTTTCTAAGAATTCAAGAATTTGGTGCAATATTGCATAATTATATATGAGATCCTGTTCAGTTCTGTCCATTTGTTC
>JAANSN010002763.1:0-21979 GCA_036850665.1 Dicranocentrus wangi
TCCTATTCAATAACTTTCCTGTCCCACGGCCGGTGGTGCGATTTCCATATTAGATGTCCCTCTGTAGTTTCCTTTCTAACAAGACGTGCCACCACCGGAATTTGCTTATCAATAGCTTGTAG
Source organism: Dicranocentrus wangi (assembly GCA_036850665.1). Lineage (NCBI taxonomy): Eukaryota > Metazoa > Arthropoda > Collembola > Entomobryomorpha > Entomobryidae > Dicranocentrus > Dicranocentrus wangi. The sequence goes on from JAANSN010002763.1 coordinate 123, forward strand.
GGTCAGACCGCAATAATCCCAAACTGTGGATTCAGCGGCAGAGGGTATGGATGCCATTGCTTGCACACTATGGGCATATACCATATCCTCTACCGAAAATACATACATACATACATACATACTTTAAAGATTATAATATCCGGTTTCCTACAGATTATAATACTTCCTCTTCAACTCAAAACCTTTAAGAATTACGTTGGGTATCGTATGTGTGTAGCATATTATATATATATATACCCACGGGAGATGAACCGGGATTCCCCTGGGGTTGTATTCTCTTACAATTAGAACAAACGGACTGTAGTTGCAGTGAAATCCTAACACGTTCCAGGAAAAACATGTTAAAGGAGTGGCAAGTTATTGGGAGATTTATTTATTTGAATTTTGCATACGCCGCCTACGTATTAACGCTTGTTTGCTAGCAATGAACATTCATTCCAAAGTATATAATGATTTGATTGATGCTGCAACTTTAATAAATGCAATCACGTGCATAGGTATTTTCCCTTCCAGGTCTCATTTAATGTTGAAAGGAAAATTATAATGTTGGGAGCAGCAGCTTTTGTGCAAAACTTTGGTTTTACTTTTAAATCACAAAGATGGCAAAAAGCCTTGAAAGTCGAGTACAGACTTTTCTATATTTTTATAATATATGTTTTTCAGGATCCCATTTTCTTCGTGTCAAATAGATTTGCTACTCGAGTGGGTACACTGAAGCTGACGTACTTGCTGCTGCAGCACGTAACACACTAAGCATTGCTAACAAGAAGACCTACCTTTCTTTTCTTTCATATTCTGGGATGGTACTTGTGTCAAAATTAGATTTTCTTAGCACATCCCACGTTTTCGTCACTGGATGACTACCTGTCACCGTTGTGGACAAGTCATTGAAGTGGGAATGTTTCTCACTATTAATATAAGATGGGTAAAGTTTGGCTTGTGGGCCGGAGGGACAAAAACATTTGCCAATTTGGGCACGTCGGGGCGTTACGTATTAAAAGGAATTTGCGTCTGAAGAACGAAGAAGTAATGAGAAATTCCGGAGAAATGTATTTTCTAATCCGTTTAGTTTCAAACCCACCCTGTCAATACACAATAAATAAGGATTGCCTCCAGCTGTGCTTCAATTTATAAACTCTGGAAAACCCTTTTATTTTTCAGTTTCAGCAAGAATTTATGAATATAGCTTATTCGTAACTATAGGTAGTTATTCGTAATGACATTGGAATGACCTAACGAATCCTAGCTTTCCTTCAAATACTTGAGAGTGTTTTTGAAAGAGTGTCATGTCAGCAAGTCTTGAGGCGCTGAACTAACTTTTGCCATTTCTGTGACAAAAACAAAGCCCATGCTTGCTGCTCCGGGTAGTCCTTGTACGAATTTGCGCTGCATATTGCCCTTCGTCTGAAATGGGTTTCAAGGCAATTACCTTAAGACAAAAGAACTACATATGTCACGTGTATAGGCAACTACTGTTTCGTATCAGAGAAATCACAATGGACTGGCTCCATCCAAACGAATTTATGATTGTCGAAAAGATTCTGTAGGAACTCTCAATTCTAATCTTATAGGTGCATTCGTAATTGAAGTATTGTGCTGGGCTAAGCCTTTCGTTTTCCAAATGGTTGACATTTCTCTGCTAAGAATTATTAGCGAGAAGGGTAGACAAACAACATTATTCTGATTCAATCTTCATGCGATACAATACAAACAGTCAAGTCCTTTGCCAGAAAGTAATAACAATCATGTAATCAAACCTGCCAAATTTTATATGCGTCATAAAACACAAAATGCCCAATCGTAAGTGACACTCGTAACGCTTGAGGTAATTCTGGGGAAAGTTGGTGTTTACGTGTAGGTGGGTTGCGCTAATTTAGTTTTCATATTTGTGTAAGTATAGTGGAGCCTTGCTATGTAATTGCAGAGATGTTTGGAAGAACTTAATCCAATAGGTACATATACCCTCTGTGCGTAGAATTCAATGAAATCTCTTCAAATTAATTCAAGTTTGTACCACATTTCGCTGGTAAATGTGATACACTCGCACAGGATATATAATATGTCCGGATAATAGACACAGTGCATGTCATACATCTCCTGATTCGTTTGTGGTGAATTCTAGTTTAGAAGGCGGTACCATCGGGTATACTTTGATAGTGGCTAAAAGTAAGTAGTAAAAAATTAAACCTAGTGACGTATACCACGCTACAAAACTTTCAAAACCTCCAGATATCCGAATATCAGCATCCAGGAAGTGGTTATTTTTATCAACCGAGCAGCGTATAACATTTTATGCTTCAAATGTCGTCTAAATGCTGTTTTGAAATTGTAAAACTCTAATTGAATGGGAAAGCCAAAAAAGCATGCGCTGCTTTGTATATCTACGTAAAACCTTCTTTTATTAAAATAATACATCCAATTATCCATAAAAACTGGTTTTTCATTTTTCTAGCGAAATCATGAAACTCATGGTATCAATGATTACACGTTATATATATATATACCGTATATATCTATTTAAACTCAATCCATGTATAATTGGAGTTTACTCTGTGCAATTGAGTAATTCCCCTTCCTCTTGTGATCTGATTGTTAGTGAGAGCTTCGCAGAATATAATAAAGGAATAATAACATTTAGGTACGTTTTCATGGGAAATATATACGGATGAAAGCTTTTCAGATGATTCGATTTCCGGAAATGGAAATCAACCTTATCAAAACACGCTTTATACTGTGCTTACGTAAATGTACAAGGTGTTCCCTATCTACATGGCTCTTTCGTTTGATTCAGTGAACAGAAAGGCTATAACTTACAATTAGACCGCGTCCTTTTATATTCGATTATTGTTTTATATTGATATTTCGATAGTGGCGATGTTTAGAGATATAAATTAAAAGAGAGAGGTGCTTGAACTGGAAAGGAAGGGAAATGACAAGTTGAATAATAGTAGTTAGTGTATATTTCTGGAAAATCACCGTATATTCTAGGTACTGCTTTTTCATGTACATGAATCCAATTTTCTTATGAGAGAATTTGAATTGATGGGAAAGACTCACCAAGAGTTGCATATCAAATTTGTGCCCAAGCCTAATTGTAAAACAAGAATTGTTTGATTTACATATCAAACCAGGTTAAAATGATCCAATGAGGTCAGGAATACTTTCTGTTTTCTATATAACGTAATTACATAGCGGATTGCTAACTTTCATAAAATGTTTTTAAAAAAATCTGTTTATTGAAGTTTGCAACAAAGTGTATAAGCATCAAAATACACAATCGCAATGAAAGGTGTTAACATATAGTAATGCTGCATTAAGTCGTATTGCGTCTGATGATGATGATATTCCACATCAAAGCAAGTATTACGAGTATTACCACATCCGCACCGTTTTGAGACGAGTCCGCTGTTTGAGGAGAAAAAAGAATTCCCTTTCTCCTCAGAATCTTCAGTTCTTTCATAGTCGTCCCTCTCATCAATAATGTAATTCGTTCGTTCATACGAAAGGCTCGCTTTGCATGCTTCCACATGAACTCAAGAAGACTGATCCACTTCTTGAGACGCAATGGCACAAAAAGAGAGCAGGACTTTTCTCTTAAATGAAATGCTTAGCGACTTTCTCATGCCAAACACACAACCTAGAGGGTTCAATTTCTTCAATTTCATGAGCCCTTCCCTCATTCTTTTGATCCTTTGAGTTACCCTCTAATAGCACTCCTACTTAACGCGTAACACACCAGACACAAGCACCCTCCCCCCTCCCCGGCCTTGTGTGAGAATTCGCCAAACAATATTTTGAAAGCAAACAAATGGAAATTTGATCTAATGGAATGGATCACCTTTGTATTATGTACGGAGCTTTACAACAATGGAAGTTCAATGGATATCCAGGAATTTGCGTTGTGGTCTCGTCGTAGTTGAAAATAGCAACTTCAAAACTTTTCCCGAAGAATGTGCGTGAAAATCTCCAACTTCATGTAATAGGATCGAGTAGGAGGTAAACTCTTGGAGGGCTTTTTGGTAAATCGATTTCGCGATCCTGGTAAATCTCCGTGCAAAATTTCAAAACTCCGCAGATCCTTTCAGGGAAACCTATTCTCGAAATTATGTAAGGAGTCCTTCAGGTAGGCATTCATTCGCTCTTCAGTATAATATTATGTATGTTGGGTAGTGTATAGTCCACAAACCCAAGGCAAACTTGCGTGTTGAGCTTTGAAATTTTGCACCAAGGTACAATATATTCCTATTATCACCTTGTCGAGTCTCGCGACACATTTTCAACGTACAAATTTAATGACTTCGATCGAACCCCCTGCTTGAGACCGAGTTATTACTAGCTCAAGAGTGGTTCCCATTTGAAGTGCTTTGTCTCAAATATGAGTAGTATGGATCTTATTGCAGAGATGCCGATGTATTATGGAAATGAGGCAGTTTTTACGGGCAATCTGTCACCTAGTTATCCCAGAATAATGTGAGCCACACAAGCCACCAAATAACTGACTCCATCCAGGTAATATTTACAACTCTCTTAAAGACGATGGCTCGTTTTTCTAGAAGGGAGACTTGCCAAAAAGTGACTTTTGTGATCACCCCATAAACCACAAGGACGGGATGGCCCAAAGATGAGTTGCGGTAGTTGCAGATTTGGCTTGGCATAGTCGAGCAAATCCAATGCAAAAACAGGGCACTGAAGCCGGCACTGATGTGATATTTAACTTGGCTCTTTGTCACGTTGGCTCAAGGATATATGCATTAAACCGACGACGTTAATACCTGACTAGAGTATAAGTTGGCTTCAAGCACGCAGTAATAAATAATACATGTCCGTAGGATCCAAACCAAATGATAACATGTGTACATAGAAGAATATGACTGATGTATGATGGTTTCAAGGGCGACTTGGTCGTTTCTCACAAATATCCCAACTTTTATGGTGACTGAAAAAATGCCTAAAGTTTCAAAAGAAAAGTTTTTTCTTGTTATTGTTGCTCCAAACTCATTTTTGAGGTAAGCAGACACTCTAAACAATAATAATATATGTATGCGATTCACGTTTTGGATGCGCAGCACGTACACACAGACAGACACACACCACACAGGTCTTTTCCTTTTCGCCCTGGGTTACGATTTACGATTAACTTGGAGCATCTTAGAAGAAACTCCGTCTTGATCTCATTATTCTCCTCTCTGCGGTGGATTTCCAGACAACGGAATTAACCACTGCTATACCAGTGGGAATTGAGGTTAGCATGAGTGGGAGCAAAGTAATGAGTTGCTATTACAGGGTATTAGTGGAATAAGTGTCTTTGAACGATGAGCGTAGAAGAACATCACCAAAAGGTCTAATTCACTCTGGTTTTCTCATTATTGCACACTCTGCTAATTAAAAAGACAGATTTTTGGGATATTATGGTTTCGCATTGCCTACTTAATAGGATGCTAATTAGCCGGAAAATGCCTTGCGGATTTAATCATGGTCTAAAAGGTGCACTGTTATTTCGAATTATTAATATCTATATTTGGTTTCTACTCCTGGTCTTGTCAGTCATTTATGAATAGAAACCACGAATAGAATAAGTCTGAATTGCAAGGGTTTGGCAGGTTAATTAGAAATTAATATGGTTTATTTATACAACAGCTTATGCCGCGCCGGTATGCTTTATTCATAACTTATGCCGGCATTACAGCTCTGTATTTACTATGTACCACTACTCCATAATTCTTATAAACTCTAAACTCGATTCTGTCTTTCTACGAACCTACCTTCTTTTAAATGTTGTGGATTTTCTTATATCACAGTTGCATGCCACATGTTTGATGTAATTTAGCGTATTATAGAGGCGGCATGAAGGTCGAGAAACAAGAAGATTTATCCTTTTGCAAGCATATGGATGGATAGAATTCAGATGTGACATGTGACATTTGCTTTTCCGATTAAGCTAATCCTCCTATTCGAGCCATCCATCTACAGATCCGGTTGTTCAAATTTAAATGTCACATAACAATTTAGATTCAATATTCAAGTTCATGTGTATTTTATTAGTTCGCTTTGATGAAACGCTTGGCAGTCGGATTGCACTTGAAATGTTTAATTTTTCTGATTTGAGATTAAGGCGGAGGTTGCATTGGCTCACGTTGCATGGGTCTAATTTCATCTTCCCCTTGCTGGATCCCAAGGACACAAGCCGTCGTCCGCTTATTACGTTTTCCACGATGATATTAAAGACTAGGAGACTCAAGATTGTCAAAGCACGCCACTCAAGTTGATATCTTCTGTGCTGATTACTCGCCCCGGTATTCGGTGCTAGTATTCGTAGTAGTATAGTGCGCACAAATTGTGTACACTACATAACATACAAGCAAAAAACTGGAAAAAAACATGACGAAGACACTGCTAAATACTATTTACCATATTTCTATTCATCCTTACAAAAGGGTTACGGCAAAAACCTTAAGCATTTTTGTTTTGGCTTTGCATTTATAAACACAAACAACCTGCGGGATGGATAACAGAACAAAGTGCCAATAAGGTAGTATAATATGTCAGTAAAAAAACGCACTTGTCAGTTCCTAGAGTTAATAGGATCCTGGGTAGAATTTGAGTGAGGGAGTCAGGAATAAAAAGGAAGGGGCTCCTGCTGAACATTCTTAAAAAGGCAAGGCACCCTCTGGCTTGGTTGAGAATTTAGAGCTGAGCTTAAATGCAGCTGGCATTGCGTGTTTGTTAAAAAGGGCATTGATGTGACATAATGACATTGGTGCTGAACTGCTGACGCTTAGAAATGCACGAATCTCTACCTTTCAAGCGAAAATGATAAGGGAAAAACTTTTTTGTTTATACGCATCGAATCAACGTCGCACCGCACGTTTTTATAAGTACTAACTAAGGACAGGAAACTTTTGGTAGAGTTGACAAGAGAAATAATAATTAGCATTGAAGAGTCAGTCAATGGAACCAAACAATTAACCGTTTATCTTCAAAACGAGACATCGGGAGATGGGTATTTATTTGAGAAATGTGATGCAAACAAATGAGTAGCTACATACATGGGCTACAGCCTGAGTCCTATTACAAAGTTTCTTAAACGACATTGATAGGAGGAGGTAGGCTGCTGCTTTGAGGCTTTTTCTTCTCAAAGATCAAAAAATAAATCTCTGCTAAATAAAATTGCTCACAATGGGATAAAAAGACAGGGGTCTATGTAAATATATAAACAACCTACTTTGAAAAGATGAAATGAGCTTTGAAGGAGGTATCAGTTCAGGGAAGGGAATTTATGAAATTCTGAGAAACTATATTAGAGGAAATTAGAGGAGATGCGATCGGAGTGTATTTTGAACACTTAAAATATAAAAACATCATGATTCCTGACAATATAAAAAAATGTTCTAAATGCAATGCGATTCAAATGATATGGAACGCATTTACGCATACAATAAATAACACTTACAGGGTAACACCGCCAGTAATAGCCAAAGGGCGGTAGTGAAAATTACTTATTCTGATCAAGTTATAGACACGAGGAATCCAATTTTGATAGTCTGAAACCGGGAAGGACATTCACTGTCCCCACAACGGGGACTATATATTTGGAAGCTTTACATGTAGAATTAATTCCGTTCGTTATATTTGGAAGTTACCATACGTTATATGTGGAAGCGGGGGGTTCCCACTCCAACTTAAAACCATATTAAATACGGTTTCCTCGTGTCTAACTTGGTCAGAATAAGTAATTTTTTCCTGTTGTCCTTTTAGGTTATTACTGGCACTGGCGATGTTACCGTTACATTTTGTTAGCGTTATTTCTTATAAGGCATTCTTTCTTCAATGTGCTTAGCGTGTGCAACAATAACTTGTACATTGAACCTAGAGCTAAATGTACTTCATAAGAAATGTGTTCCTTTCAATGTCTATTTGAAGTAATATATATGTAATTCACATTTTGCCAAAAATTCATACAGAAGGCCAAATAGGAAAATTCGATTAGCAATATTGGCATCTATCTGTTTGTTGTTATCGTAAGTTGGCAAACTTTTCAAGAAAACTTGTGCACGTTCTCTTTTAGAAAATACATTACCACCTTTGCAGGAGTTCTTTTTCTGAAATACCTAAAATATATGAAATTGATGAAATAGCAGATAAGCGGTAGAAAGTAAAGTAGGTATTTACTTATGAAACGCAGATGCAAGGCATGTAAGACACTGATTATACCCAATCAGTTCAAAACCGGACAGCAAAAGTATTAAGAATGGACTCGAAATACGAAAACGTTTCGTCGAGGGATTTCAATATCAACTTCGACGTAATGTTGTTATAATAGGATTCAAAGACCTTAATATCTTCAATAACTTGTTAGAAAATATTATCTTCGTGCTGCAGCGATGTATAAGGGAAAAGGGTTTTTCCAGTTTTCATATTGATCAATTAGATTACTTCTGGGAAGGCTGTTACTAGTCACTAGTAGCTTCACGCTTTATCAGGCTGCGACTGCGACTCTTACACCGTTATCATCCTGGCCACTACATACTTCTTCAGGTTCCAAAACGCCTTGATTTCAGTGTTCATCGAGTTTTTTAGCTTTTGCAGAATGGCCACGTCACAATCGTAGGGTTCACGGCCCAAAAAATAATTACGTTCAATCGTAGAGCACCTAACACTTGATACGTCAACCTTTCCAATCTCTTTAGCTTAAACATGTACCTGTAAAGCATGGATATTTTTGTTAAATTAGTAGAAATCGGCTTAACTGATCTTGGTCTGAGGTTTCAGATAGCCCGTCGTTTTATCATTGCAGTTTACGCAGTAGTGTGGCAATTAGCGAAATCATTTCCCCCCTATAGATATCTAACGGTCTATGTATACCCTTCAAAATTCAATTATGAAATTATATTACGCATCGAATATACTTATGTTAGTAATTCTACTACTGACATTTGATAAAATGATGAAGTGAAATTAAAAACTACCGAATTCCCATCACGGCATTGGCGATTCTCCGCTATCTTGCTTCTTCTCACTCTACAATATTAACGGAGAGTCGTTAAACTTTAATGACAGGTTGTTCTGTCTAATTAAATTTATTAGTTATTATTATGAGTCGTGTTTACTGGGTGCTTCGAACGTGACTGGAATGCACGATAACCGGATTTTCCCCATCATTCTGTGGTTCATCATCGCCTCCTGTATACCCAGCAAGCAAACTAAGTGTGATAATAAATAAATTTGACAAGTCTTCCAGGAGATGAAAGTCACTCGGCATGACTCCTTCCAATTTCCTCACGTGAATGACAACAAAGATTTTCTTACTTGCTTCAAAAATAGAATTCCCAGCGCTTTCACTGGCATCCTGTTTTCACTGGCTTAAATAAACGATAATTTATAAGATTATACATTATCTGAGGTCTGTCATGCGAAACTTGAAGGTGAAGACTGTTGAGAGCATGTTGTGTTTTGGCAACGAGGTTTGGTAAACTATTGTAACGACATCATTTTAGGCACGCAAGATAATAACGGGGTCGTCGCAGAATTCAATTATAAGCTAGAAACAAGGTAAATTATCAACTACTTTAAATACCTCGAGTCGAAAAGGAGACAGTTGTGACAGGTGAGATTTTTTAATCTGAAATGATTTTCAATGTTTAACGCTTGTTATTTTCAAACAAATCATGTATACTTAAGTGACATTTCACATTCTATTCCCAGGTAATTGTACGTTATCTCGTCTATTGTAAGACTAAAGCTACGAGCTACACGTAAGATTATTTTTTCTCTGTAAGATTCTCTGCATTTCACCCCATCTCATGTAAAGAAAGTTATTTGTAACTATATTTGACGTGATAGCGTTCTTTGGCGAAGCGCATTTAAAAGGTAGCACTGGTACTTACGTAACAAGTAAATAAGTAATATGGTATACATGAACAAAGTCAAATACTTAGTTTCATTGAAAGATGGTGGGCGAAGGAACTTCTTCAAAGAGATTTCCGCAATACCACCCCCCGCCAACTAGCAAATGAAGAGAATTCATAAGAGAAACTTTGTGAAGCTCAACACAAAACCAAAATGCCGTGTGTCAACAACCCATTTTCTGCTCGAATCCCCAAAACAAGAACCTTTAGTTTAAAATGCAATATTGTCGCCATATTTTATTCGTAAATGTCGTGATTAGGTTTGTAAACAAGAGTGCGTCTGTATCGCTATATCGCTAAGACCTTCATAACTTGGAAGTAAAGGCAAACTCCTATTATTAAAAACGTAACAAATGCATGTTGTCGCCTCCAAAATCGATCATCTCACGTATATTACCATACTCCCTTGCGAATTATAATGCTGCCCCAACAATAATAAGCCATTGATCATACAACCTTCATATTATTATTATGTGCTAAAAGGACATTAATGAGAAATTTTATCAATTTAAATCACAAAATATAGAGATACGGATTAAATCTAATCATTTTCGAGTCAAAAATTTGCAATTCATATCTACTATAAATGCAATAACTTTCAGATATTCCATTGGAATTCCAGCAGGCTGTAATGTATTCTGGAAACACATGGCATCACATTCTGTTTTATGTTCCTTCTTTTGTGACAGCCTTTATCAGCTAGCTCTATGACTCCGACTCTCTTTCTGTTTATGCATCGACCGAAACCGAATTGATTGCCATTTTTCATTGAATCGTGTGTAAAATAGTAAAATTCAGTTCAGGTTTAGGAAAAATAAGTTGAGGTAAAAAAAGGTTAGTTTGAAAGAGATATTATTGGAAACAAGGAAGGTGGTGAAATCAGTGAAGTGTTAAATTTTACTATATAACCAACTATGTAAAAGGAAAACTATCAACAGATAAAAAAATGCAAAACGGGAAGCCAGCGGATCGGATCTGATCTCCCATATGTTCCAAAATGGAATTATTGAGAGTAAAAGGGAACGCATGCACGCTTTGTGACCCAGCAATTTCGTTATTGAATTCATTATATACAGTCATACTTTTATGAGCATTTCATGTAGCATGCTTGACAAATGATGAGACACGAAGTAGTATTATACGATATGTGTTACGTGCACATGCATTCACGCGTTTCAAACATTCCGTACTCTCAAAGAAGTGAAAGCTTCTTGTGAGGCGAGAGCTTCTCATTTAAATATCTGACTGACTCTCACACGTATCATACAATATGCCCCTGAAGAGCGAAGATTTTGACACTCCAGACGTGGTATGGCAGCAGGAGAAAAGTTTTTTATGTACTCAATATTTCGGAATATTATACACATCCTGTGACAAGTATAATGTATCTAGTCCTTTAAAGTTTGAAATCCATTTCACTTTTTGGTGGTAGGCGTACTTGACACGTCGTCGTAGGAAAGAACAACTTGTGATGATGACATAGGCAAATACACGTAGGTTCCACGATGTAGATCCTTTTAAAACGGGCTTCTGTCCTCAAATTTACGTATGCGCTTTGCATGTATTTCACGTAGAATTTTGCAAAGTTTTTCTTCGCCTAAAACTTTTTATTACCTTTGCCTGTTAAAGTATACCTGCAATTCCCCAGACAATGTAGGGCAGTTGTACCAAGATTTCCTTATTTTAACTTTTTCATCCAAACAGAATACACTTAATTTGGACTTCGCGTTGAGAGTTGACTTGTGTGTGATCGTATGACATCGCAAACACTCTGGGACACACCCCTCTCTTTAAATAAAACGAGTACGCTTTCTCTTTCTCTTCCTTAGCAAAACTCCTACCTCCTCCACATACAGTGTGACAAATGGCCATGCTTTGTATTGACAACGCGCAACGGTACAAAATGTGACACAAATGGGGAAAGTCGCTATCTAGTTATAGTTTTTACCAGCACTCACTCATCACTCACTCACTCAGTCAATGAGAGTTGGTATGAAATTAAAATTTACAAAGTCAACAAACCATTCCTCTCGCCAGATTTTTTTTTTAAAAACGTAACTCATTTTTGTTTCCAGGTGCCTATGCTTTGCTTGCTGGCAAAATTGAAAAGTTTCGTTGAACTACTGGACCTAGCTTATATATGTAAAAGCTCTAAACAGAGTGCCAAAATTGACCCCAGCGTCGTCAGACTTTAATGTATAGTGAACTGTGTAAAAGTTTCTTTATAGAAAGCTGCCCAGACGAGGATTGCTATATTGATTTGATCACACAATAATCAAACCCTCAGGAATACCCAAGTATACAGTGCATAAACAAATACACGCGTACATTGTTTCCGACGAGCTGGTGTCAAATTTGGAGTAGGTTGTTTTGTGGATCGGAATGTGCTGCACGAATCAAAACTTTGCCCGAACTCACACATATTTTTTGTTTGCTTTACGTTTTTGTATTGCACACCAGACAAAGCCAACCTTGGGGAAAGTTTAAAATTGGGCAGGCAGACTGGATAGGAACTAGAAAAAGACGGCTAAATTTTATTACAATTGTAATGCAAATTTTTCGTAGTGTATTTTAATTCGGCCGCTACAAACATATGCGTAACTCACTTTTATGTTTCTTTCCTCCCAAATACGCCGTCGTAAGTTTAATTATAAATCCTTAGGGCAACCTACGTATAACATGTACGGTGGGTAGGTAGATCAAAGTAAAGAATCCCATATTTGTAAAACTAAAAGACCTGCTGGTAAATACTATGTTGATGTTGACATCCTTTCCTAGAAAAAGAGTGTTTTATTTTCTCTGCCGATTATGTAACTTTTTCTCAATTCCCGACGAATAGTTCTAAAAGAAAAGATCATGGCTGCTATGATCTGCTTTACTCACAAACACACTCACCCAACTTAGTGGTGGTGAATAGTGAAAGTGGTGCCATGGGGCAATGCGATATTCTGGTATATCCTCGTCGACTCACTTCACTCACCTACTCAGACTAACTTTTGTGAGAAACCTTGTGCGTTATACGTTATTTTATTATTTTTAAAGATATGTAATCCCATAAACTTTAACTGAGGAGGAAATCCACCGGAAAACAACAAAAGAAACCCATTGGTTTCTGTTCAGATAAAATCTGTTGAACGAAGCTCTGGCTCCCAGGATATTGATATGGTTTCGTTCAAGTTTGAAGATTTTCTAACAAAGCCATAATTCCAGCGAAACGTTCCTATTGTAAAGTTGGCGAATTCTTACTTCCTTTGGTCGAACACGAATATATATATAAGTGTGCCAAAGCCTAAGTTGGGCATGGAAATAGATACTTGGTCCCGATAATTTCTAGGTAAACACGGAGTGTGGTGTATTCCTTGTAAGCAAGCACGAAGGAAAACTGCAAACAACATAATCAAAGCACTTCATTTTCCCCAGATAACAAAAACTTCCCTTTCAGAAGTTGTATTCTGTTACTTTTTCTTCAGAGACGTAAATAAAAATAACCGCTTCGCATCAATGACTTGCTCATACGTGTCAACGTGTGTATCATAAAGTTTCATTTCACTCATAAACTCCTGTGACACGGTAACTGCATCATAAAAGTTGGTCACGAGGACACATATATGACAACTTCTTCTTCTTCTGTGAAAGTCTGATATGGCACACGACTTCTGAACTCTACTAATGCAAGTCTGAGTATGGATTTGACTAAAGTCTGAAAGTCAAACATTTCTTGGCTTTAATCTTGTTTCGTCGTCTTTATTAAGCCCCAGGAGTACACCGTTATTATGCAGTTAATAGTTAGTAGCGATATAGAAGCAACTGCCAAAAAAAAGTTAGTTGGCGTCTCTAATTCTTTTCCAACTTTATGAAGTGGCTTAATCTGTTTCACCTTAATCTCAAAAATAAAACAAAAACTTGGCAACTGTCTGCCTAATATTTGTTTAAAATTTACTAAACGCTTGATGGCTCATGGCTTATTACTTAATTAAAGCTTACTTAAGACTCAAACCTTCACTTTGACATGTTTTTTTTTGCATAATGTATGACAGGGAGGGTGGAAATATGGTAAGTCAGCTTGGTATTGTGGTCCGGTGGTTGTAGTTACCACAATGATCAGTTGCTACGAGCCAAGGTCGGTCAGAAAATTTATAACGGGGATGCCCTGTGTCTGGTCGTTTTGAACTCTGCAAAATGGGCAGACACTGCCGCCAACAAATTATATATATATACTTAATATCCACCAGATTTACGGACCGATGAACTCATTGTCAGCAAAAATGATTCATACCCTAGCATAAAAAACTTTTGTTTTACAGTTTCAATTTGATTTCAAAGAAAGATGATGTGTTGTGGTATTGTGTTACAATGAAATGATTGAGATTTCATGTGGATCTGTAACGTGACTTGATATTACCTTTTATTCAGATCACGTGTATCTAAAAATACGTCAACGTTAGGTATCAAAGATATATATTATCATTATCCAAGGTTGACACCAGGCATGACATGTACAGATACCAACCGTGCATCCTTGGTGCGCATTAACCAAACAATGGATACACGGTTGTCTGATTCCTTTTGAAAGCTTCTAAGAATGTATATACCAGGCCATGAAACTGGAAAATATAACCATAGGGGAAAGTTTGCTGTCGAATAAAATTCGCAGACTACAAAGCATAATTCAATCCATACCACCATTCTTTTTTTTCGAGCTCAACTCCTTTGCTCTGCTTTACAAACTAGAGATCAGATCTGTTGCTAGATCAGTTTATTAGATTTGTTAAAGTAGGTAGGTAGGATAAAAATCATCTTCCACCTACGCAGACCTCTTCCATTTTTTGGATACAGATTCCCGTATACATACCTAGTCGGCAGAATAGGAGAGAATTTTGAGGCTTCATCAGGCTTGCTTTCTCTTGATATTTCTGACCTTATACCTAATCGTTCCTAATCACTCACTATTTTATCCTATTTCTACCCGTTCAAGTCAGAGGTAGTAACTGAGGGCACCCGCACAAGGCAAGTTCCACGGGCTACTATTAAAGCCCCGTGCTGGTCCTGAAAATATTTTATATTAGAGAGCCTTTTTCCTGCTCCAGATGATCGTTCTCAAGTTAAGATAAGCCTTTCCGATTTTTATTGAACTTTATGACCAAGAAGTTATTGGAAGAAGCAGTATTCGTGCGATGGGGTAAATATATTCTGTATATGTGCTCTTGCGAACGTACGTAGTACGTACCTATGAGAGATGAGGCAGACTTGGAAATTCCACTATCTCCATTCCTGTCACATACGGTATTCGTAAACGCTGGAACCCCTTTTGGGTGAAGGTGAGATTTTTAGCGAAACGAAATGGAGCGGAGACGTGTTTCGTTTCTGTCTTGATGAAATAGCCATAGCCTAAGCTAACAACGCCGAAACTAGTTGTCCACAGACCTGTAGGTATACCAGACAAAGTATAATATGCATATAGTTGTGATCGTGAGTGAGGGTAGGTCCGTCCAATCCTTAAATCACAAAAAAATTGTTGGAAGTGTGTGTGCTGCTGACTTAGGAGAAACTTTCATTTTCCCTTGCATTTGCTATTGGGCAATAATCAGCGGATTTCCGAGAGAAGGAACGCTTATAAAAGCAATGGAAACTTCTACTTCCTCCAACTTTTTCCGGCAAGAAAGTGGAAGATGAGATGAAAGTAGATGAGTCAGTTAGTGCAACACATGGGGAGAGCTAGAAGTGTTGAGTCGCTGGCTAGAGGAAACGCGTTACTCAAGTTGAGTGACAGAAAATGAATCACTGAATGGAACACTTTGCACACAAAAAACTTGAAGCAATAACTATGCGTGTCTGGGGGCCCCTGGGAATTGAGAATATAGAATAAAGGATGTAATTGCATTCGTGAGAACTTGGAAGTGAGGCTTGACAACCTTTTCTCGGAACCGAAATATAAGTAATCATCCTGATGTGCATGTAATAATGCTTACAAGACGTAAAATCGACAATGCATAACATATAGTATACTCGTATGTTCAGTTTCAGTCAATCTAATCACCGTGATGATGATTAAACACAATATGGGTTGGCACTGTTGGCAGAATAGCTACCAACACGTGGCGTGACTGAGAGTGAATTGTTTTACTCCAAATTCTAGAAGAATATCTCTTAAAGAATGTCATAAACACAAGCACCATGATAGTCTAGAAGTTAAAAGAAACTAATGAGAAGGAAACCCTTTCTAGGAATACGTTTTTAATAAAAACTAACTGGGTAGTTTCACAATAAGAAGCTTCACCTACTTAAAAGGAGTATTAGTACTATTTGCCTATATCGTCGACAAATAAGCGTGTGCTATATTTTATATTGGTTTCGAAGATGACGATTTGTTTTCTAAGCCAAAAATGGCAGTTTATCTATATTCATGTATTGATTTCTTCATTAGAATTTCTCCGCCCTTTCGAAATAGTCAGTGTCAGGGATAATGTAACGATTTTTCAAACTAGCTTAAAAACAATTAAATATTATTCTTGCAGAGAACTTGTATACTCAGAATTTGAAAAATAAATTTGCGCAACGTATGCATAATGGTCCGGCGGTCCGGCCCTCGGTTCACGATAGGCAAATAGTGTATACCAAGAAAATACAAAAACGTTTCACTATCTCTTTTAAAAAAAACTCACTAACTTCGTACTGCGTAATTTATGAGCCAAAGTTTGCAGCAGCTTGTGCCAGGGAATGTGCCACAGGCAGGTGACTGCGTGGTAATATGCATGACATGTCAGATGGGAAACTTGATAAACCAGCAAAATATCTCAAAATGTGGAGATATATAGTCCAGTCAATACTTACTCCATTTGAGCTGCCACATCAGCACAGCCAGCGTGTTACCATATTTTTTTAAAGTTACACAGATGTCAAAAACCAATTGCTGCTGCTGACTAAGCAAATTTTGACATTTAATTTTTTTAAAAATTAAATCACTATTTTAGGTCCTTGGTGAAATGAATTTGCTATATTAAAGTATAAACAATTGCTAATTTAATATAGATTATTGGGAAATAATATATAAGTGATTTTAGTACACCTAAAGTGTGAATTAAGTATAAGTCATAAGCACGGGAGGTTGTTGATAATATTTCTCCAAGTACGTATATTCCGATCCCCAGTTGAATAACCCTTTGCAGGCAAAACTAATTAGGAGCTGCAATTTGCAATACCAGTTAGTCCACGATCGCAACTTTTCCCCTTCGATTTCATAGAAAATGTAATGGGAACTGAGAGTACGTACTGATGAGTGCGACGTGGAGCAGGATAGGCTGAATTATTTAAAACTTGCAAAACTGTAGCAAATGGCGGAGTGGGAAAACATTTCTTAGGAATGCCTTTGAGGGAAATTTTGCTTGCACTCGGATTGCTCCATACAAATTCATTTTTCGCAACAAATTTCTTAGCAAACGAAGAAAAGGAAGTTGTTCATACGAAAATCTGCTTTTTCCCAACATTCCAAACATTTCTCTGCCCTTCAAATATTCAGTACACCTACAGTTTAGAGTAGATGTGAAATATATACTTATATATGACTTATGTAGATTTTTCAAATGAAACGTGTGAAATAGTTTCCAACAATTTAGAACTTTACTTGCTGGCGGTGTTATCTGATTTTCATTTCAGAATGTATGTCTGAACTCAAATGGAGAAATCGAAGAAGGTGTAATTTGTTGCAAGAATGCTAGAGAATGTATTCATCCTATTTTTGGGTCATCCCTATAATGTGCTATATAGGAATATCAAATTTCGGATTAGCAGTGAGACAAGCTAGGGAGTTTTCAAAACATGTCCTCTCTGACAACATGAAACCAACAAATGCAAAGCGACGACGGTCGCTCAACTTTGTCTTTGAAATTTTCCATTTTCTTGAGACGAGTTTTCTTAGTTATATGTTATGTATAATATGTTGCTTTGACATTATGTATGAATGTATGTATATAAATAGTTCAATGTATTTTTAATTATTACTTAATTGCAGGAGGCTGACAAAAGTTTTTCAAATGAAAAGGGAAGAGCCCTGGAGCTTAATTGCTTTTTGCAAACTGTGAATCTTCCAATCTTCTTTCCGACCTACATAAGCCGATCAACAACACAGCTATACTAAAGGACGATTCCGTCATTACCGTTCCTGATCTCCTTATATGGACTGAACTAAAGAAACCCATTTTCGAATATCTCCTGAACTGACATCCGTGCATTTTACTTTTAATGGGATTCACACAAGATTGCTGGACTACTATTATAGTAAAGCCTGGAATGGATGGAAGAAAATGCTTCCTAGAAATTAGGTAGTCTTTTATATCGGTCGTTTCAGACATTCCATATAATAAACTTGTGAAGACTATTTTATTTAGACAGATTGCTTGTTATTTCATACCATATTTACTACTACTACGTCGGGAGAACACAAACGTGCAAGTGGCTATATGGTCATCATCCCTTCCCTTTGTCCTTTGTGACAAAGTGTAGTGAACGTGCTCGCAATTCGCATTGCGTGTTCTCAAAACACACAATTTATTCCATTCCCCATTTCCAAGACAGTAGCTCTGGAAACTCCAAAAGAGAGTGTCTGTTAATGACAAGTTAATCGTGCTTTATGAGTGACACGCTTCTTTTCCCCTAGCTATTCGCAACCATCTTGTTTTTCCGGAAGAGAAAAAGTTTCGACGTTCTAGCCGAATGCTACTAAAGTATTCAGATTTTGTGCCAAAGATATACTTCCTGTATTAAAAAATTTGTAAAAGTTTGCAAATCATTGTTATACACTATACACATCAACTCGTCGTTGTATTACTGATCGTACGTAGCCGTCAATTACCGAAAACCTAACGACCATTGAAGTCTAAGCAAGCAAAGCGACGGGAACGTTGCTGAGGAGGAGCGTCGTGGCAAAGAGTGGAAACATCTTTATTCTGAGCTTACCCTGAAATAGATTAATAGAAGTCGGATACAATGGCAAACCCCAATTACTCGACAGGTGACATAATCTGGATTTCCCTATTCTCCATAATGCTATCAGTGGCTGTGCTGGGAAACGCTTTGGTCATTTGGATTGTGTTAGGTAAGTGTCAAGCATTATTTATGTGCCTTTTTCTCTTTGGTCCAATCTTTGCATAATATTCTTGGAGCTTTCATGTGGCGGAATCATGCACCTTCGAGCCCCCTCACTTAACAGATAGGTATGCTGCTGCTCCTGCGAGAGGATAGAAACGTGCACTATTCCTTCCCAATAATAGTATTCCGGTTCCACATATGTATAAATCGGAACGGAAGTAATTACGAGACGATAATCAGCCTTTAGGGTTAAATAAAGGTTAAGGGAATCTATATAAACCTATAAATAAATCACGTTATATGCCCCTGCATTCGACATAATATGGTACACAAGTCGCGCAATACTGATGTGATACACCGGTCCACATCGCTTGACAATAAAAACTAGTTTCCAGGAAATCGATATCGGTAGTATTTATGATATGGAAATTTTGGAGTGCAAACGGTCTGGCTTACTATAACACCAGTATGTACATAATACCAATCCCAAACCAATTGTCCGAAGTGGGTCTTTTGCAACGAGAACATATTAACGAGGGCTGGCTTCCTTGTTTGTTGTAGGGGCACGTAGGACATCAAATTGATTTATAAATAAACCAAACCGTGCCAATAATATATAAAGTTACAGCCAGTCTAGTTTCTTTCATGTAGCCTCGTGTGATCTTCATGTGGCGCAATCCTCAATGTGGGGTGCTATCTGGAATGGCTTTCGCAATATATACAGCATACATTTTTCCAGGTGTTTGTTTGTTTTTTGCAGCATATTATGTCATCAGTATGTACATACAATTTTCGCACTCTGGCATAAAATCTGCATCCTTAGCTGTCACTGTAGGTCTGATGTGACAAGTGTTTGACAGTGATGCATGAAGGGTTGCCAGTTGCTGGCCGTGAGCAGTTGGTAGGTATGTTAACAACAACATACATGAAAGCATGTGCGTACAGCTAGGTAGTTTGTTATTAGGTTGTCAAATGCATAATCTATTTTATAGTGACGTCACATAGGAAACTAGTTACCAGAAACCTTGTGATCCACATATTATTATTATTTGATTCAATATGTGTTTACGATTACTATTACTGTTACACACGCAGTGTTACAGTAACGGCTTCCCACAGCTTTTCTTTGAGTGACAAACCGTCAAACGAACGACGAACCGTAAACAGTAACGCCTACAAGGAATTGCCTGAATAACTGGAATCGTTTGTCTTGTCGCTTTCAATTAACTCTAACTCGATGAAAGTCGAAAGATATTTTGTATCTATGTACTGTCGCCAGATGTTTGCACACTTGTATCACGTACTTTTGTAATACCTTTGTGTCAAGTTTGCTTTCTCGTACAAGGGTCACTATATGCTCGCGTTTATAAGTACTTCTGATTTAGGTAGAGTAACTTGATTTAAGATGAAAATATGACGTTTTGCTCTCCTTCAGGCTCATAATTTTGAGCTTATAAAAATGTTCAAATCAAACAGAAGCAAGTCAAAATGGCATATTAAAAATTAACGGATAAGGGTTACTCTGACAAGGACTCTGACAGCACCGGAGATTACATTGGTTTTTCCGATTTTTTACGAGACAGAGACCTTACTCAGAAGGCTAAAAGTTTATATAGAACCAAATGTACAAACTTGCAAGAAGCAGAGAGGCAAGACCACGCAAACACATTATCTAGGAAAAAGAGTAAAGTTCTACGAAGTCAACTTTTGGAACTAAATACATTATAACGAACTTATTCAGCAATAAAGTTAATAACAGAATTGATATTGTTATTATCGTTTAATTAATTATCACTATGGGATAGAATACATCTTTGCTTCGGTGTTTAACAAACTACGCTCTGCATCAACTAAATTCTAATTTCAAAGACCATTGATCTTCATCGAAACGCTGTTACATGTACATGACGTTTTAAGACTGTCGTTTTATTATGGGATTTCTGTTGGGGGTCTGATGGTCTGATCTCACCTCACATCCAGTCTTATTATCCATGTAGTAGGAAAATATTCACGAGACGAGGGCATGGCAGGGCATTTAATAGGTAATATGAGCAGGGACAACACATACACAGTGATAAAAAGAATGCCCAAATTATTTGCAGACGAAGGTCTACCTCCTCTCGCCTGAGTTGGCTAAATATCAGTTACCCATTTTTGTATTATTAAAATATAACTCACTATCTCGAAGGAAAAGCAAGAAACTATTTCAGCCTTTAAGCCAGCAACTTCCATTTACAACCGCACACTTTAATAATAATAAGCTTTCTTGTATTCAAACTGTTATTCACAGCTCACCGACGAATGAGAACCGTGACAAACTACTTCCTGCTAAACCTATCGGTGGCAGACTTGACAATGGCTATTTTGAATGGAGCTCCAAATTTCTTCTACATGTTGCGCAAGTAAGTTGTGACATTTTCAATTAGCAAAGTCTTTTATAAATCCCAAGTTGCTTTAGGCGGAACTATACGGAAAATTCGAAACCGTTGGAGAGTTATCGCGTATACGGATGGACGGACGGACAACGGAGGGACGGCCAGACTTTCAGACTATTTTCGTAAAGGATTGCTCCGCACTCCTTACCGGGCTGCAAATTTCAGGAAAGTAGAAGCCCATTACTTACTACTGACTGACACTGATGACTGACTGATGTAGCAAAATCTAGATTCACGGAAGACATCCCCAGGAGCAAAAATAACATTTCGAAACGCAAAGGCTATACCTACAGAAGAAAAAACTAGATTCTGGGAGATTGAAAAATTAATTGACCATCTAATTTAACTTCAGTTGGCGTAATTTTTGTGGGAGACGAAGCGAAATATCGTCAATATAAAAATGTGTCAAAGGTATTAATTCGTAGCGCTGCTG
>JAANSN010002764.1:0-21974 GCA_036850665.1 Dicranocentrus wangi
TATTGGGATTGCTGCAGCTGCTCATTTTCATCATGTAATTTTCGGTACAGGATTACATGAGACGAAAACAGAGGAGTTCAATTTCTGCTCCTTCGGACGGATGTCATCTGGGGCATTGGAGTTGGGAGCTCAATGGTGCAAACTTGGAGTGCATGTGCATTAGTATTGTGCATCAGAATCAGGAGTATCAGGACAGTATCATCGGAATGATTGAGTGAGTTGAGTTGCTTGGGAGGAGGAAAGCAAGGAAGGTTTCATTTCATCCGTATATACATATTTCATATTTCCTATCACATCACATCGTTATTATCCGTACCGTATCCGTATCCGTATCAGTCCTCACCTCAATTCCTCAATATCCTCCTCTAGCTCTCCTCACTCATTCTAAAATACACACCTCACTCACATCAGAAGAGCACTTCAATACTCTGTTTGTGTTTTTATGTGTATTTTTTACAACAGCAGCCGCAGCAGTAGCAGCCAGCAGCTTGTTCCCTTTTTTTCCTTCGGTCCATCCAAGAAGTGCTCCAAGGAATTGTTGTCTTCTTCTTAACGTTTCCAGTTTTTGTGAGCAATAATTTTTTTAGTTGTGGAATAAAACGGGATGATTAATTGTGGAGGTGTTTTAAAAAATTGTGAAGGAGGACGAAGGTGTGATAATCTAAAAGAAGAGGAGTTGAGTGGATAGTGGATGGAGGTTGGAGGTGGATTATTTTAATGAGCAGGTGGAGGTGTTAAAAAAATAATAAAAACATAATATAGTAGGTTTGGGTTGGACGGATTGGAGTAGTGTGAGGTTATTTTTGAGGGAGTATTATTATTACTTATTTATTGGATTGACTCATTTAGTAAATTATTCTAGTCTGGAGCTACTAGTCTGCTGACGACGGCCAACATCTGTCCATTTCACATTTCTGATTTCGTTGTTACATATAGTTGTGTTGTGTTTGTGAGTCTGATCTGATTGATTGTAATAATCCAAGTGCAGTGGGATAGTAGAACATAATTACGTAGTTGATAAGATAATAGTTGAAAACTTGCTCAGTCCTTTTATTAGTGGTGGAGTGCAATCAGCATGTCTAACCGTCTTGTGAAAAAAGTAATTGGAGATCCAGGACAGGATTTGAAGTCCCCAGATTCGGAAGATGAGGTGCCTGTCGCGTTTGGCGCAAGGGAGCAGTCGTCCAGCTCGAAACCCATATGAATTGGTATGCACAGTTTTGCAAATTCTTTTCTACTGGAATGGTTGGTGGTTTGATTTTTTTGTTTTATTTTATGTTCTAAATATTTATGTGATTAGCTGAATGAGTTATCCGAGTCTGAAGCGAAGGAAGACGATGGACAACCAGACAATACGGAAGAAGGGCATAAAAGTGGCGATTCCTCACGCATGGATGATGATACTAGCCAGGGAGTTGTAAAGAAGAAAAAGAAGCGAAGGAGACCTGGTAGAAGTAAGAAACGAGCTACTGTTGGGTCTGGATCAGATAGAGCTCTCGATACAGAAATGGTATTTTAAAGTTATTTATATATGCTAGAATTTGAATTTAAATTACAAAAATCGGCTCCTTTCCTGTTATATTTAAAAATCCAATTCGTGTTTGCTAAACAGGAAGATGAGGTGACCTTACAACAACGTCAGAAAGCACGCCATCCTCCCAGCTATCATCAACCACTGCGAAAAGATAAGGAAGAACCAGTAACCTCGAAAGAACTTCAAGCCTTCGAGAGAGTTTTTAAAGTTGATAGTAAATTGTTAAATCCTGAATTTGAACTTAAGAAAATTTTCGGGGCCAAAGTTATCAACTATGAACGAGGGTACCAAACTACATGCATTTAACCTCAAGTTTTCGATTATCTGGTTTTTGTCTTTAATTGAACCCGTTCTGTGGTGTGTAGGAAGCAAGGTCAGCGAAGGATTTACCGTCAAACCAAATTGATTGATCCTCGTGATGATTGGCGTCCAGTTGTTGGAACGGGTATGTGTATTTCATGCTTGGAAACGGTAAAGATAATTTGGGATTCATAGTAAATAAATTAGTATTGGATTTGCAGGTATTTCGATGTCATTCCTGGAGACAACCAAGCAGGGCTACTTATACTTCAAGTTTGAGCACAATAAGGACTACCAGGACGTACAGAAACAATTTATTCGAGCTGTTAACACCCTGAATCCAGATAACATTGTGGTTCGCGACATTAATTTCAAAAAGTCAATCAATTTTTATGTGTAATATCAAAGGTTATATACTAATACCATAAACATTCCTTTTTGAATATCACAGAGTATTTTGAAGGTCCATCCATATCACATTGATTCTCACATCCAGTTATCCGACATGGCAAAGTCGGCAGAAGATATGCAGGTAGCAGCTGAGTTAATTGAAGGTGCTCTGTATGGAATGGAAAATGCATTTCATGCTCGGTTTAATCTTGCAGTGCCATCCTGTCGCATAGATTATAAGTATCAAGAAAATAGGTAGGTACAACTTACACGTGTAATAACAAACTAAATCGTATAAATATAAAGTATAACATTATGCCTTTATTGATATAACTTACAGGCCATTCTTTATACTGATGTTTAAGCACTTAACGTTTGTTGGTCAAAGAGCATGCCACAGAACTGCGTTGGAACTTTGCAAGCGTTTAATAAGTCTTGATCCAGAAAATGATCCACTTTGTGGTACACTCATGATCGATTTTTATGCGATAAAGGCTGGCGAAGCTCGTTGGTTTGTAGACCTTTACAATTACTGGGAAAAGAGCAAGAACTTGTCACAGTTGCCCAACTTTGCATATTCAATCGCTTTGGCATATCACTTACTGTCTACCAAGAAACCAGAGTCCAGCAAATCTTCAGACAAAGCTACGAATAGCGGCAGTTCTACCCAATCACCGGAAGAATATGCACGGCTTGCAGACAGAAGTATCCAATATGCTATTTTGATGTTTCCAAGTATAATACTTCCGCTAATTGACAAATGTGGGGTTCAAATTGACGCACGAACCAAAGATCATGCGTTCTTCAATTCACAGGCTCAAAATAGGTACGATTTTCCCTCTTAGCTAATATCAGTCACGACACGACACTTTGTTTCTTTGCTATACCATACTTATTAGGTATTTATCTGTTTGTTGATTTTTGTAGTCAAACTAGATCGTTGAAACTATTATGTGACCTGTATGTTTGGCGATCCCATCATGTGTGGCGTGACCCCTCGGTATTGATCTGGTTGGAGAAGAATGTTACAATAGCACTGGACAGGGTTGACTCCAAAGATTCTGTCGTTCGAGACTATGAGGAAAAAAGAAAACGTCGATATTTAGCTACAATTCCTCGTAATATTATTCGGCATGTGTTGCTTACCGATAATAAGGAATTGACAGTCAATTTGCCCCCGGTAAGTCCTTGTCTGAAAAGACTGAACTGAAATAGAAATTGTCTTGCAGGTGCTAATAAATAACCTACGAGATGTTTAGTTGTGTTGTGACAATCCTTTAAAAATTCGTACTTGCGAATGATTGTGTAGGAACTGAGCAAGGAGCCTATTCTAAATTATGATCCACTACCACCGCCTGATTCAATTGATATTTACAATGCAAGAGAGCTCCGCAACCTTGGGGCTGGGGAACCGTCTAATCCAAGAAGAAATGGACTGTTGTCTATGCTGTTTCGTTCGATTCTTTATGATTTAAATGATCCAAACGGCCCGTTTCACCTGTAAGTAGTAAAGCTTAAGATTATTTTTACCGCTATCTCGGCTAAATTGTTAAATCTTATTTACTTTAGTGATGAGCAAGCTGCAGCAGCTGCAGTTGCCGCAGAAAGGAATGCTGCAGGTGGTGGCATAGTTGGCGCGGGGCTACAACAAAGTGTGACAGCGTTATTAGACGCCATGAGAGATTTGCTCTCAAACGTTAACACTAGAGGCGATGGAGAAGCGGCGGATGGAGACGAAAGTGAAGCGGATGGTGAAAACACGTGAGTAATACATATTGGAGCAGTGTTAAAATTACTGTAAACCATTCACTTGAACTATGGCTTATTGCATTACAT
This sequence comes from Dicranocentrus wangi, assembly GCA_036850665.1. Lineage (NCBI taxonomy): Eukaryota > Metazoa > Arthropoda > Collembola > Entomobryomorpha > Entomobryidae > Dicranocentrus > Dicranocentrus wangi. The sequence goes on from JAANSN010002764.1 coordinate 4,061, forward strand.
TAAATATAAGTGTAAACCTAAACGGTATCTCGCTAATTTAACTGATAGAATTAGTAAAATGTTCGCTTTATCGCAAGCAACAATGAATAAATACGAAATTTTATACTGTTACTCCACGTTATCCGAGCTGTTCCGTTGTTACCGCATCAATATATGATCGTGCACAAAAACCACATATTCATAGAGCTTCATAGCTTCATTCATAGAACTGAAAACCGAACTCATGATCAGTTCGGTAATGAAAGTTTAGTACAAAAAAACCAACAATACTTCGTAATCATAAATATCTTGCGCATGCATGCACTAACTACTCCCAAATCAGTTCGCGTCCTCTTTGTTCATTCGTTCGGTTGTACTATATAAACGACAGAGTAGTAGTATGTTTTACCGGTACCGGAACAGGAATACCACCTGGCACGGACGGTTGCTTACTCCAATCCAAATTCCAAACAAGGTTACCTAGGTGGATGGTGGAGTATCCTTATGTTAATCGATTTAAGATCTTCGCGTTATTTGGGTTCTCTTCGAGCATTCAAACCATCAAATACTTATTTTTCTTCACGTGCCAAGTGCTTCGTACATTCCTATTCCCTCATTTAGAATTCATTCATTGCTGCTTCTGCTGTTGTTGCTGCTTTCGAATATTTTCCATCACATCAGGGTTTCCTACCAGTTTTGTAACTGTTTACGTTTTCCCCATTTTCATCGTGGCACGTAGTATTTAAATGCTATTGTTTGCATATTGGATACATACTACATGCATAATATAGCAAAAATCCAATATGTTTCAATATGGAGGAATTAAAGGATATGACCAAATGGTAATAAGAGGTAAACCAGGGAGTGAAAGTACTGGTGAAAGCAATAAGTGGACGAAGGCAACATTCCAACCCGATGTTCACAAAATCCTTGTAACCCAGCGTCATATTTATGCTGTTCATCTGAACACGGTTATTGTGCTGGACACCAAACCCCTCAGTGACGTCGCTGAGGGAGTCTATATAAGCAGAAAGGTTTTACAGTTAATAACATTAATGATCATGTGGTTTCGTTAGTGTTTCTAAATTGGTTAAGCCGAGTGTTTCAATGTGATGTTTCAATGCTTAACATAATGATGAAAATTTTTATAGGAATTTAAGATCGAGAGTCATGATTCTCCGGTGACATGCATTGGAGTAGAAGAAGCATCAATTTTAATATGCAGCTGTAGTGATGAGCATGTTTTTCTTTCAAAATGGGATAGCTTATTGGGTAAATTAAATTAAGTCCATGTAGTACAAGTACAAAATAAATGTAATGGATAACTTAAATAAATGTGGATCTGACTAAATGCATGAAAATCAATTGTAGGTCACTGGGACACAAAAGGTATTAGTGAGGACGATGGAAGGATTTTGAGTTGTTCCATTGCTTTCACTGGTCTAGCTATTTACATTACTCTATTTAAGTCGGACACCCTCATCATGTACAAAGTTATGAGCGCTCATTCACCGGTACAAACACATAAATAGAATTACCACATTAACTAGTATTTTTTCAACATGACCGTTAATTGTTTTTATAGACGGAACCAGGTCCGTTGATTCTAAATAGCATCGAATGTTTCACCACACTGGAAAAAGTCAAGGAGCTTACGTCATGGTCAAAGGGCTTTTTCTTCAGGGACAATTTTTACATCGCTGGGATAGCGTCGGGGAATACAGTGTCGTTAAAAGTATAATTATTTGCTGATTTTCATATTTTTTAGCATTTCGGCATATTGCTATTTTTTGCATTTAATATGATGGTGGCGGTTGTTGTAGCTTTGGGAAGTAGTTGCAGATAACGAACAAAATGTGGTGAAATTAAAAAGCCACCGCATGGTATCGAATTTTAAGGTATCGGTGGGGGCTGATATGGCCATTGAAAATGATAACCTGTATTTCCTCATTGTTGGAAATGACGGAAGCTCAGAGATATTTTCTATGACAGAAGACGGATTAGCCTTGCTCTATCGCTTCAAAATTGAAGGTATACTTTACGAGACTTTTAAAATACATTAGTTACAGAATTTATTTGCCAGTTTTAATCCAACAGATCCCCCAGATGTATCATCCAGTCTTAACGTTTCTGGTTCAAATAGCTCTATGCTGAATTTGCCAATGTCTTCGTTGCAAATAGAATCACGCGTTTTATGTGCGAAACTTTTCTTAATAAAATTTCCTGAGCTGAAAACTCCTCAGTTGGCTAATTTTCTTGTGAGTCCGAATGGTTCTGATGTCGGCGGTGATGGAGATGCAAAGCCATCTGCCTTTCAGGAATTTGAAGATGAAAAATATGGACTTTCTCCTGAACGAGCTCACGCAATAAACTCATTTTCTTTAATGTGTCCAAAACTTATCGTAGCTGCCGCCACGACAAAAGGAATTAGGCTTGTTGATATAATTAGTGGACGAATTGAAATGGCAATCTCATATGGTGGTACGTTAATTACGCAACTCGTAGACTAGGCACGTTATTATTATTCTACTAATTGGACGTATTCTTTGTTTGTCTAGAACTATTAAAGGATGATAATATTTTAATCCAGAATGCACAAATTGCTGTGGACCCCTACACCCGAGAAATTATGTTAGGACTTCAGTCTTGTTTGACAACGGTTATTTTCAGTCGGAAATTTGCTGTAAATATGATCCCCCATTCGTTGGAAAATCAGACGTATTCATCGTTAATTCCCAAGTGGGCTAGTTTACTATTATATTCCTTTTTAGCCATATTATCAAAGTACCTCGCCTTGTGTTTAACCAATCGTTCAATTTGTCAATATCTTTTTAACTTTTTAAGGGAAGCCCTGAGCGCTAGATCTGTGTTACGCAAGAAAATTAAGAGCCCTCCACGACAGCCTATAGCTTATCCAGTAATTAAGCATAATAAACCTGGATTTCCCCGAAATTCTGGTGGAGGCATGCCATTATGGGCCAGATCAAGAAGTCGACCTAATGCTAAATCATCTAGCTCGAAGATTAAAATAAGTGCTCCTACATCTGCACGCTCACATTCGTCAGCATGTTCAAGTAGCAGTCGGGGTCTTCTTAGTAACGACAGCGAATCCTTAACTGCCAGGATTATTAACATCTCTGGGGGTGGGTCATATGAACACGAACAAATACCATTCCAAGATATCCAAAAAGTTATCGTCCCATCAAGTATTTCCCACGGAATCTCCGTACTTCGTATTGCTGCTACAACAAGTGGGAAACATTTAGCATTTGGCAGCAATTTAAGTCCACTAGTGATTACCAAGACTCTACCATTCCAGAGTTACCGGACATTTAAAGATATTGGAAAGGTCACAAGCGTTCACTTCAATTTCACAGGAAACTTATTGGTAATTCTGATTTTGTATAACCATCATGAGAAATAATCATTTGATTTTCGCAATCCCTCGTAAGAATAACTTTGTTTTATAAACCCTGAATTTTAAGGCAGTAGCATCAAGTGACTGCAGAACGACTTTGGTGGACTGGCATAATTCTAAAGAACTACTATCCTTTGAGTTTACTTCAAAATTCAATGAACATATACATTCTCAATTTTATTTCATGGATAAATTCATCGCTCAGCCAGAAGAAAATAGACTAGTTTTGTACTCGTATGCAAAACGAGATAGTGGATACATTAGGTTAAAAGCAGGAGAATTTCAATTGACCGGACAAGCAATAACCGCAATGGGAGCAGCGAATCAATTTTACTCAAGTAAATAGTTTAACAACAACAAATCATGAAAAACTATGAGGTTTGATACTATGTACTATGTAGTCTGACTATAATACATTTTACATTTTATCCAACCTGAATCAACTTCTAGATATGATTATTGCTGGTCTCTCTAACAAGACTATTCAAGTTTTTGATACAAACGCAGAGACAATTTCCGCAACAATTAGCAATTCGCATTCTAGACCTGTTTCGTGCATCCGAATCAACGAAGCACCTAAAGGAGAGCATGCGACCTGCCTCTGTGATGTATTTCTTACATCTTCATTTTCCAGTTTTGACCCCATAAAGCTGTGGGACATTCGTTCATCCAAGTAGTCTAACAAAAATAATATCTCGCTGTTTTAAATTCAAGCAAATTGATTTAGATGAAATACTAATAATTCCAAAAAAATGTCTATTCGACATGACCATGTGCCATGTATGTATATGATTAAGCATTCTTCAGTCTATTATTGTAATACAGATGTATAATGAGAATTTCGGATGTCAACCAAGCCACCTTTGTGCCAACATCTAGACCCAACTTGAGTCCGTGCGGGCGTTACATTGTTTCCGGATTTGACGATTGCTCGGTATTAACTTATTGTAAAATGTCACACCCACACTAATACCATAAGATTACATTGATATATATGTTTACCATGTTTTTTCGTAACAGCTAAGTTTTTATGACGTTCGAAACATCAAGAACCGTGTTTGCACAATCAAAAAACTTGGAACTACGGTCTTAGACTGTTGTTTCGATGTAAATGTTCCAATGGTTTGGAGTGGATGCAGAAATGGATCCGTAGTTAATTTCTATCTTCCTTGAAAAGTTTCTAATGAAATGAGTACGTCAAGTCAAATGTCTGTCAGTTTTTTTAAAGAGCGTTCTATTTTTTACATTTGAATAAAGTTCTATAAATAACATCGCGTTTATTTCACGATTATGGAAATGAGTTCACGTACTAAAGGCAATACGCACTCACTAATTCATATTAGCAAACGACAACCACGTAATTAAATATACATACATTTCAGAATCATTTAATAATGACATACACGTTTAATGAGTTAATACTCCATGTGTCCAGTATCCTTATCTGTAAACTCGTGGTATTTCCTTTGCGCAGGTTTATGACTCCAATCTTTTCTTCCCTCTTGCCATCCTCTTGGAGGAGCTTTTTCGTAATCAAAAGCATTTTTATTTTTACCCCACAACTGATCCCTTCGCTCTTCCTCATCCCTAAATCTAGCTCCCATGCACTTCTTGCCAGAAATAGGATCTACAATATCACCCAGCGGGTAAACAATTTTAAGCACTTGGTGAGTGATATCTCTTGTTAAACGTTTTGGAAACTCTTGGATCAGGACGACATCTCCAGTCTTGGTAATTCTCTCAGGATCATGAGCATAATAGGTGTCATATCTGGAAAAATACTATAAACCAGGAATAATGATTTATTCTTCAATTCTTACAAACCCCATCATTCTACAGGGAATTCCTGTTTCCAAACTAAAAGTTGTTGAAAGTAAGTATAATGAAAATGAATATGGGTCAAATGCTTGACAGAGGGAAGCATACCATTTTCAGCCAGGAGTCATAATCCATCATTTTGACATAAACCTTTGTAGCTTTTGGAACATGACACGGGTAACATTTTCCCAGGAGTAACTTCCGTGGCCCAGTAGTGGTCACCAGTTTTAATGCAGACGAGACACCAGAAATGGAATTAGCCATTATTTCTGCTCTTGAAATTGATAACGGAAACGGGTGATGTTGATGGCACCGACGGGTGTGATTAAGATAACTTTCACGTAGAACTCTCAGTCATCAAGTATTTAGAGAACTTCAATTTTAATGGCTTTAATTATAGCCTCGGGTATTCTACTTGAAACACTACCACTGCCTGCAATCATTAAACTGTTCAATTTAACATCAAATAATGTTTTTGCATTTACAAAAAATTCTAAAACTTTAGGTTTGTTATGGTTCTGCCACCTCTCTCCCTTTTGCGTGTGTTTTTGTTTCATTTCACATGCCGGGTCTCACTCTCACATGCACACTCCTCATGGTATTTAGTATTCCACATGAGATGAGTGTGGTGGTGCCGTGCGTCGTGAATGTCGTGATATGATGTAGAGAAGTGTGGAAATGTGGGGGTGCGTGAGCGAGGTACTATGCGACATCGATGAGAATGAGAAGTGAAGTGTGCATAATAACAACGATTTAACAATATAAAATACTATGTGTAGCAGTTAAGCAGTGTGGGTGAAGTGAGTGAACTATTTAAATGCCAGGCTCAAGCTAAGCTCTGAATTGCTTTTACTTTGGCATGAACTTAATTAAATGCGTGGTTATTGTGTGGTTAAAACGTGTTTCGAAGATGTAATATGTTAGCCATTTCATAAAAAATCTAGACCATAGTTTGGATTGTTTGGAATGTATGAAATGGATATAACGGAATTACTCAATGACCTTAATATGGGATTACTACTTATCATAAATATTGAATAAAATAGTCGAATCGGGGAATTTGGGAATTTCCAATATCATCCACCCATTCTGCAATTTAGCCATTGTGCAGTGCAATATGCACCTCTTTGTGGAAACTGGAAAGTCATAGTCATGGAGTATGTTTCAGCAAAATTACATGAGCCTGACAAGATCCAACATAGCCACAATACCTACCAACTCCAACTTGTGCTTATTGCCTTCCCACTTCCTATCCATATCCACAGACTTTTTTCCGTCGCTATACGCATTTCCATTTCCATGGTTTTGATTAAATGCAAACAAACAAAAAGAAATAGTCGTATTTTTGCATGCTTCCCGTCCCGACCAAAGTGTGACTTCTGAAGCTGATTTTCTAACAAAAACCTTATTGTTTGATTGATTGTTAAAAATGGAGCTTACTCGTATTTGATGGTTTTAATCTGTAACCCTAATAATATGCATGAGAAGGTAAAGTAAAACAGTAGAGTCGAGGTTGAGTAATTTTGAGTGCTATTTTTAAATTCGACTAATTAACCCAGGTCGACTTCCATATGCTCTATAATCTTGAAATACACAAACAAGGTGTTTAGTGTGAAAATGTGTTACGAAATCAGTTGTCACTAGTTGTCAGTGATTTGTTAAGTAGAAACTTTCCCCATTCACCATTGCCCTGTGGTGGGCTTGATGTGAAGGTGGAAAGGTGGACAATGTGGGCATGCAGCAAGTAGCAACTTAACCTCGAACATACAGTAGATATTTCAATGCTATTTCTGTGTAAAAAATCACTTTGGTGTCTATTAAATGAGTTAAATGAGTCTATTAAATTAATTACGCATAAACATGAGACGATTATTTGGAAAATCAAATCAACCTGACAAGCACAAGGATGAGGATGAACCCAAGGAATTACCAGATACCCAAGGTAATCTATGTATGCCATTAACATGATGTATGCAACGTTTTTTGCTTTGCAGCGCACACACTTGCAATTGCAATCCTTTCCAAATCCAAAGCTTTGCAACACAATGCGACTTTGTTAACACCTGCATACATTCTCATGATATATAACAAAAAGTTAAATTTCCTTTTTGCTTCCTTTCATTTCCTTACAGAGGAAGATAAGACAAACATTGCTTCAGAGTCTAAACCCTCGAAAAAAGGGCCACATGGGGAGTCTCGAGATCAAGAGAAAGGTAAAGAAAGGCTTTCACCCAAAAGGCTTGGAGAAGGCGATGCGGAAAGGGGGAGGAGGCGTGTTCGCCACACCGTAGACACCGAGAATCCGGTGAAGTCTTCCAACAAAAAGCAGCGTGGTACTCACCACGACCATGATAATGATAATTATGCTAGTGATTCCGATAATTCTGTGGATGAAAAGGAAAAGACAAAGGCTCTCCGTAAAGATAAAAGGCTTGTAGAAATTCGACCTTCCACGTCCGCTGGCGTCAAAGAAATAGTTTCAGAAAGCGGGGAGACAAAGGATCAGAATGACGATGATACTCCTCCTGCCAGCAGCAAACGAAAAACTAAGACCAAGGAAAAATTAAGTCTGAAGCCACCACTGCGCACAAAATCGCGCACTGAACTTCTAGAACTGGGATATGGAAATGAAGAGTCAATTCAGTTTATCAATAAAAAGGATCTTGGTTATGTTCCTAAAGTGGAACCGGGAAAAAACGGACACTTTCTGGCTTCAGTGTACAATTATGATAAACCGATGACAAACTTTAGAGTAAGGTGAGGCAAATATGGATTCAAAATGATATCGTCGATCCATTATTCTAGTAACCCAATAAAGACTAGTGGCTTCCGGAAACGGAACGAAATACTTTTGCTTTGACTTCAACAGGGCAAAACTGCTAAAATATCCCACTTTCTCGGATCAGGACGTTTGGCCTGGAGATTTTGCAGTGATTGACGATCGAATATTTGAATGGCAGGAGAAAGTTTACAGGTTTCTAGAACTATTTCAAAATTAAAAAAACGCCATCCATTTTAATTTCCAATACTCAATTTCAGGTACATGATTTTCTTTAATTCATTTCTTCAATTTAATTCATAATATTGTATTGTTTAGCAAAAGAGAAGCCAAAAGATTTAGAAAAGTGGAAAACTGTAAAACTGACCAAGATAAAAGCTTTCGTCAAGATATGCTTGAAAATCCAGAGTCTGTTGGAAACTTTCTCTATTCATATGTAACGGATAATTCGTATGTTGCCAAAAAGGTACTATGAATTAGCACTTAATTTGAAGTTGATACAGCATTGGGACATATCTTAAATTTAAATACTGATTATTATGATTTTTACAAGCATGTTCTCAATTATACTGTTGTTTACTGTTTGCAGAAATTAAGAACATTGGTTAGACGGTGTCCTGTGCCACACTCTCGTGCCAAGGAGAAAAGTGCATTACAGTTTCAAACCATGGATGGAGAGTCAATAAATGACGACATTGACAACGTGGACGAGTATGAAGATTTGAACAGTGACGACAGTATTGACTTTGACAAGCCGGTGTCCAGTTCAACACCTAAAACCAAACGGAAACAGGCAAAGGAAGCCCAAGAAATTGCTAAAGTTGAAAAGAGAGAACGAGCCAAGGAAGAGAAGGTCTCGAAAGCGCAAGAAAAGCGAAATCGGAAGCAACAACAAATGAGTGAAAGGAAGGAGAAAGAAGAAGAGACGAAAAGAAAAGACGAGGAGATAAAGGCAGTAGAACAGATGAAAAAATTAAAGTCCATAGAAGAAAAAGAGACAGAACATAGACATGAATATATGAAGAAGTATAATTATTCCAGACGCCCTTCGGTCCCCTTGGGCGTTCGGATGCGTTCCGTACGACTCAGTCCTTCTCCAAAAAAGGATTCGAAACTGAAAAGTCGAAAGAAATCAGAAGATGGTCTAAACATGGATCCAAGCGTCCCCAAAAGTCAGCAGCAAATTATTAAAGAGACTCGGAGAAATGGACAAACTTACGGTGGAGGGATTTCAGGAAGTATGCCGTCAGAAAGACAATTCCACGAGAGACCAGGCCGATATACAAGTATGGTTAGAACAAATGGTTCCAAAACTCACAGAAAGTTTTGGGAAAGACGGGCCATCAGTAAGACAGAAACTATGTTTATCATGGCCTCAATACCTCATTTACCAAGGAAAAATCGTGACATTGTTGTATGCATGGTTCAAAATCTTCCTCAACATGGCGTTATCATTTTGAAACCAACTCTTGGATACAGAAACATAGAGGTGGCCACTTTTATATCCTGCAATTGCTAGAAAATAAAAAAAAACTTAACCATGCGTTATGTTTGTTTAGGCCACACGGAATCATATATTTAGAGTAAGTTGTGAACTGCATCCGTCTCTGTCGTCCTCGCAAGGTGAAACAACTGGCGCCCGACGTGGTCTTAAGAGTTCGAAAACTGTGCTTTCTCCAGCAGTTGGTAATACACAAGAACCAGAGGACTTTGGACCATTCTTTGAGGTTAATTTCATCTTCTATTTCACGTTGACATCATTTATTACAACAACGCCCATCAATCAATCAATAATATGTAGCCACCTGCAAAAATACAATAATTATACTTTGTTCCTCCAATATAGACTGTACCTAATAGTGAGTTGAAACTTACTGTAATGGGAGAAATAACTACTGCGGACGGATTTGATTCGTCCCCAATTTGTATTTATTACGTTGTTGACATTCCAAAAGGTAACGTGTTTTTTTGTTTTTATATGTCCTTTGACTGGAACTGGGTAAAATGGCTTTCATGAGTTCGTTTCGAAAATACAGGTTGGAGAAACGATTCAATAATAAACAACACCGAAGGTATCACTCACGCATGCTACACTGATGGAGAAAGTGTAGCTCATTTTTCACATGAATTCGCGTTCCAGCTAGTCTTCTCAATGGATTCGGTAGACGAGTCAGACTCCTGTAAGTTATTCTTATCGTTATTTTAGGGTTCTAAAAAGTTCAAAATTCCCATTCAGATAATGTCAAGAATTGAAACGATTTTTACTATTTCAGTTCCGACACCAGTAATCGCACTATTAGTTGTTTCTATGAATCATACATCCCCTAGAATAATATATGAGGGTTACGGATACGTCAGTATTCCAATGACTCCGGGCAGTCATTTAGTTAAAATCAGGACATGGAGGCCAAAATCAAGGACAACTTTCGAAAAAATGAGAGAAGCGTTTCTAGATATAACACCCTCCCTGCAGGATATGAAATTTTCACACGCACCGTATTTGCATCATCAGGTACAGTACATGTAATGCCTTCCTACACGCAAGTAAATAGCGCGATAACGCAAGTAAAAGACTGAAAGGCAGTGATAACATTGCAAATTATTTTTATAATGCAGGATCACAGGAAGGCTAACCTAGTAGGTTTACACACTAATCCTAGTGGGACTGTGAAGTTACGATTACATGTAATCCATCAAACTGCCACAGCCGTTTTAAAAGACCACGAAAAAAAGTTGGATCTGTTAGAAAAAATGAGTTCAGCAACAATTCTCAGGAGCGTACAGGCAGTAATTGAAGCCTTTCAAAGAGCAAGACAAAAAGCAATGAATTTAAAGAATAAGGGTGACTAGCACTGGTCATTTGTTCTATTTATGTTTGTTCGGTCAAGTTATGAACGTAAAAATGTGTCACAGAGTTTAAAAGATCTGTAATAATTTATTAGATCATGCACTTTAATTTTAGCTCATAACATCATCATAGATGCAAATAATACTTCCGTAAGGTTGCTACTGATGCATGTGTTTCTGGTTTTTAAAACGATTTTCTACTATATTGATATATGCGTTGGTTGATAATTTGATAATAAAAACGTTGAAGTTATTAAAATAGTATTTACTTATATCTCATAAAATGCATAGATATGCACAAAAAGAACCTTACATAACAATATCAACAATAATTGCATAATGGCGGGTTTGGTACCCCGACACTTTTTTAACAATAGGTACACATTCTTTAAAATCTATGCAAAACAGCAACACGGCAGAAGAACACGTTCCGTGCAGAAGTGCTCAGTTCCACCTAATATCTTTTCCCAAAAAAGTTCATTAACAGGTTTGTAAATATACATTGTAGTAATAAATACTTGAGAGTAAAATGTCTTAATTAGTACTTGTCACTAAAAACGAATGCGGTTTAAAATAACATAATATGGTAAACCTTAATGTATGAAATCGTTTGTAACCGTTTTTATAAGGTATGTAAGTATTACGTATAGGTATATATGATATTCCTTTGGTTGAAGATTCAGAAGTCACGACTCAATTTTGGTTTCTGATAAAATATCAGGACCTATGTAGTATGTACCCACTTTCAACTAACTCCACTTGTACTTAAAATCTTGGCAATCCAATCGGCTACGGAGCGTATCAATAATATCACTACGACAAAATACTTCCAGGAGAGACCTCTTCGTTCCACAGTCACTTAAATTCTGTACATCAAATGCATTTGGTTTAGTCGGTTTTACGCTTGGGGACTTCACTTGCCTGTAATATTTAGGAAAACATTATAAGTAAAATTAAACCCTTGACACTTGCATAATAATTAAGAATGACATGTGGAGTGTGGACCACATTATTCAAATTAATTAGCAGAAATTATAAGAAACTATGAAAATTTGAGCAACACATACCTATTAACATTTATGGGCGTTGTAGACAGCATCGTATCTATGAAAATCTCATAATTTCTAACGGTCTTGTTGAGCAGGGCACACAGCATATGAATAGTGTGCGGTAAGATAGGACCAACTAATTCCAGTACATATGACTTGTTTGTATCGGTCTTCGTTCTACTTTGCTTTACCTGAGATTTAATTTTTATTCATTCGTTCTTATTATGATTAATGCTAAGATATTAAGGCGAATTCAAATTTTTATACTGTTGTTATTACCGTAAGGGATCGTAAGGATGCACCCTGAAACGCAATAGGAGCAATGATTGTTGGTGGAAGCCCAGCTTGAACACCGGTATTGGAAACTAGAAAATTCTTAGCATTGATAAGAAAGTTGAAAAAAGCTAACGAACTTTCACCCGTTATCATGAGCAGAGTAGATTTTCCTTTTTCATCCGAAAACTCTTTTGGTGAACTAGACAAATAAACATGAAAATGAATATTGATTAGTCATGTGTTGGTGCTAATAAAGTAAGTACCAGTAATAAAGCTAAACAAAGAAAAAATAAGAAAATATGAATTCATTACTTACGCCTTCAAATTTACTGACACACTTAGGTCTTGGGAAATACCAATCTCATCCAACCACTTGTCAGGTTCATCATCACTATCCAATTCTTTACCCGAAGGTGAAGGTTCGGGTTTCTGCTTACTTTCCTCTTTATCTGATGAAGGCTCATGATATGGTAACGTGAAGTCAATTCCTATTAAAATAATCCTATACATGAAGTTACCAGGTCATGAATACAGCGACCGCGTATAAGTCAATTTGGCTTTCTGCAATTATTGTTACCTTCCTTTTTCAAAGCTTCCCTGAAACCTCTAGTTGATGGTGTTACGTATATTTGGAGGTATTCTAAACCTTGTGTACCTGCAGCACTAAATAAGCACGTGAACTGATTTCCAAATACATAAAAATACGGACATTGTCTTGTTCGTAGAAGCTGGAAGGCTGATCGGAAAGAGTCTACCCTATAAATATAAATACATAGTAAAGTTCATTGAACATCAATAACCCACGTGGACCAGCTTAAACCAAAATAAATACTACACATACCACTCCAAAAACATTATATCTAGGGCTTTCTCTTCCAATTTAATATTTCCTGCATATATCGAATTTATGGAAGGAGCTGTTAAGCTTGTAACTCCGTGTGAAGGTTCTCTGGGAAATAGTTTGACAGTCGGAAGGTACGGGTGTTGCCAATATAAACAGCACTGGTGGAACTGTGCACCAAGTGATGTGTCTAGCTGAGATCCAAGGGGAGAAAAATTGCGACTACTGTTTTGATTAGGTTCCATATCAATACATCTAACAAAAGCTGAAATCCCAGATGACTCTTCAGATGTTTTCAAAGCCGTATTCCATCCAAAATGACTTTCACTTTTAATGAGCAACCTGGTTTTCACTGACCAATCTATACATAGCTCTGGGTGCCACTTGGCCTTTGAAGAGTCTTCTTCGTCCACGACGCTCAAATTCAAACCCCTCTTAGCAGACCTGGGAGTCCCCGAATGACTGTTGGACGCCCATATTGGTGATGTAATAGCAGGTGCAGGTGTGATTCGCTGTCGCTTCTTCTCTACGGACGGAGGCGTCGACAAAAGAGAAAATGACGAGAGTGACGGCAAGTACGATTTCATTGGACTTCCTATCGACGTGCTATGACTCTGAAACGAGCTGTATGGCAGTCTTATTTGACTGTTATTATTGTTCATAGCTGCAAGACGGTGAGGTGACATTGAGCAGGAGGATGTAGGTGAAGGAGACAGTGATGCAGATAAACCTGAGGATGGCGTCCCTTCCCCAGTTGAATTATTAAACGGTGTGTTAAGATTTACTGGCTGCTTCATACTTATAATCTCCATTAGAGTTGAATCTTCGCAAGTTGCTTCATCTGGCGGTGGAGGTTGAGCTTGAAAAAGCTTTTTAGCCTTCTGCTGCCTTTTAGTTTTCTTGGAGGGTGATTCACTAAATCCACAAAGAGACGGTTAAAAAATTGCTAATCTAATAAACAATATTCTTCCACAGTACAATTAAACCTACTTCCTGTACAATAATAGTTACATACTCAAAGAGTCTATCCTGTAAAGCACGTTTCTTCGTTTTTAGTTTACGTATCCTCAGGAGCTCATCTGGTTTATTCCAACCACTGGCGTAGCCTTCCATGATTTTTAATTTAAGCGTTACTTCACGATGAGCCAATGTTTGTCACGTGGTAAATACTGAAGTGTTACTCCTGCTCTCCCCTCCTGTCACCTATTAAATGGTTTAAGAATTTACATTTAAAAATTGACATGATACATAATGAATGAAAAATTCATCCAGTTACGCTTCCAGTGCCAGTCGACGTGAATACTCCAACGAATGCCTAACTCTTCTACCTACGTTTTAATTGTAAAACTGAGCAAAAGCATAATTGCTGCTTCTAATAATACTTATTGCTTTGTCTTGGCCATCAACTGATGATCCGGTATATTACTATTTGCAATCTATCAGCATCAGCACGAGTGAGAGCTGTTTCTCTCTCACTCATCAAATCCTTTGTTTACATTTTCATTGTGGAAATTGGAAACACTCCTCTCGTCGTTTCCAGAGTTTGTGGAAATTAATTATGGTGAAAGGTTCGAGATTGTACTAAGTTGTTTGTTACACGACATACGTTAACTCAGTTAACTGTCACTTTAGTCGGCTGTGCATTGGGTATAGTTTTAAATTCAGAAATCGGTACAAATAACATAAATAAACTGCTACGTACACATACCTTATCTTCTTCAACTGTTCAGTGTGTTATCATTCAGTGCATCCAACAAATTTCCCGTGTGAATATATTTTAGTGTCAATTGTCATCCATCCAAGTGTCACGATGCGATGACATGATATCAGTGGTCGGCAATCTCTCAACGAATTCACTTACACTTCACACAATGCAATGCAGAGTGGAGACAAGGTGCAGTGCAATGCAGTAAATAAGTACAAAGTGGCACAAAAAATGTACCCTCCAGAAGAGTTCTTCCTTTCCTTTTGCTTCATGGTTTTCTCCAGTTCTCCATATTACTCCACATTGTAATGCTGGGAAACCTATCCACCGCAAAATTGAATGAATCAGGAGCAAAAAACCCCAATTCCCAGGGGAATCCAACAAATCTTTTTTACCCTACCTACACAACAACACCACAAGTTTTGTGCTTTATATTTATTACTGGAGCGCTCTGGATTGAAGAATACTGACAATGGATATGGATAGTTGATACTGAATTGAATTTTGACAACTAGTTACAAAACAACATGCAATTCTAAAATACTAAACAGAAAGAAACACCTAGCCACATTAGATTAGATTGCTACACAGGTATTGTGGATGGATATATGGATTTATATGGATATAGATACCTTGATACCCATACAATACCAATACCAATACCAACCTGGTACATGAATGTGTAAAAATGTGAATGCGGATGGATGTTGGATTGGATGTTGGATGTGATTATGTGATGTGACAAAAAGGGAACTAGCTACACGGCATAAGTACAACAGACTATATATGTATTTCTTTACACAACTGCATCTCTGTTGCATGCATCTTATAAAAAGAAGTGCATGCTATGTTATGCATGCAGTTGGCAGTTTCATGGGCTCGCATTTGGCAATGCACTTTCTTTGGTCTTCTTGGTACTTACTTATGGTGGTTTAGCTAAAGAGTTTTTACAGTTGCTGATGTACATAATACACAGTGCAGGCAGTAGAGTAGAGGTATATGCTTATCTTGTTAGTATCGAATATTGGAGGTAGAGGATCTATCTGATCCATCTGAATGGAGGAATTTAAGGGGTGCATTAGATCAGATGAGGGGATGAGGATGAGGGTAGATTATGCCAAAAGTGCCAACAGAGCGCAGACCACTTGCAGACGAAACAAACTGCTTAAATTGAATAGAGGAAAACGAGCAAATAATTCGCAAATCAAAAACTGTATTGCACACTCGCTTGTCTTGCACATGCAAAATGCACTTAAAAATCCCATAAAAATCCATGACCTGTGGTGTGTTTCATCGTAACTAGGTGCAAAAAATATTGTGGTCTTCATTTTCGAAATGAAATCGCAGAATGCAAAATGTACGCGTTTCATCACGGCTACACATGGCCGCATTAGAAGATCTGCATACTTTTTTAAAATTCTTCATTCCATACTCAGAAATTGCCAATACCAACCATGGCGAAATCACGAATCACGGCACATCATGCATGATTCTGAATTCGACGCTATAACGGTATAAATTCACGTCCAGCAACATGCCAATTGGTACTCTGGAATCTAAACTGACGTTGTGACGTGTTTGTAGATAATTGTATAGCTATTCCAGTGCGTATTTAATGATAATGATTTTAATGGAGAAGCTATCAAGGTAGTTCGCGACACCTAATTGTAGTCATAGTTGTACATATGTATAATAGTTAACGCCAGACAATAAGGTACGCTCCTCACCCATTCTCCCAGAATTTTGGAGCATTTCCTTCCGGTTGACCCGTTAATGTCTTTCTTTTTCTCCATTCTTTACTTCAAAATCATCTGGGCAGAAATGTAAATGGCATATACCCGAAACTTCGACATTGGATAAGTCCTCTTTACATACAAGTTCATAAAAATCCATCCAAAGTTTACGTTTTTCTGGTTTAGATTTAGCAGGAAATCTGTGAATAGAGCCTTCTGGCGTTTTACGGTTTTTACAACCGACAACTGAGCACCTTCTGACCATTTTATATGGGTAGTAAGCTTTAGCAGTTAGTAATCAAATATGCCGTGTTGAAAGAAGACATTAACGGGTCAACCGACATTTGAATTTTTGGAGAAAAATGCTCCAAAATCCTGGGAGAATAGGTGAGGAGCGTACCTTATTGTCTGGCGTTAACCATTATACATATGTACAACTATGACTACAATTAGGTGTCTCGAGCTACCTTGCTCTTGGTAAACATTATTAAATAATTGTTATTATAACATTATCAGCGGTATGCAGAAATAAATGCATAAAGTAACCTTAAATTTTAACATCATGTTACCGGGGTTTTTTACCTTCATGCACAAATTTTTTGTGTTACCAAGTCACTTGAGTATAGGTATGAAACTGGGTTACACCTTTCCTAATCAAGCAGCGAGCATGCATGGAACAATAAATTGTTAGTGCATAGAATAAAAATATAACAAAGACTTAACACTATCATTTGACAGTCTTAAATTACATTGAGATATTATAATTAGATACATAGGTTATATTTAGGTTATAATTATAATTAGTGACTGTCGAACAATGCGTGGTACAGCCTGAGTAGTGAAGTAGTAGTGAATTTCTCCTTCAGTTTCTCATTTACCATATCGTTTCTTCGCTTAATTCACGTCGAATGTCCTCCATGATCGACCTACATCGACCAACTACAACCCGGAAGCGCATGGCTGTGGAATTTGAGATTTAATTCCTTCATTCAGCCTCGTCACTAAGAAATAGTACTGCGATCAGTTTTGTACCATAGTCTATTTCATCCCATATTTTCTGCTAATACGTTAGGGATTTCATCTTTGTCATAAAATTCTCATTTAACCTGGCTAATCTCTGATAAACTGGTAGGAAAGCCGATATTCGAGAGTAATGACGTTAAAGTAAAATCAAGAGACGAGCTAATTATTAGGAACACTGTCGATTGATGAGGTCCGCTAAATGTCCCCAGACAATACTGACCGGATCGGATCTCAAATATGTTAGAAAACAACAGCGTAGTTCCGAGTTGAATAGCTGCGATGGGATGTCCCGGTAATGGTTACATTGCAGATTCGCTCAGTTTTAACATGGTACAATAGAAATATTTATGTGTTTGTGTCCTCTCCGCCTGTTAGCCCTTGCTCAGTAGCAGGGTAAGAAATTCGGGTATGTTTCTAAGGGTTATTCATAGTCGGTTAATTTGTGC
>JAANSN010002765.1:0-21971 GCA_036850665.1 Dicranocentrus wangi
AACTTACATTTTCTATCCCGACGAACTCTCCACATCAGTAATGTCATAAATGCAACAGGGATCGACAAACTAATTAAGCATAGTATTATCAACCTATACAAGCACAAATACGGTTACTAATAAACTATTTATTATTATTAACACCAAAAATACATAAAGAAAAGAAAAGAGAAAAGAATCCAAAATGTTTTCCAGTAACTAATTACTTACTTTACTGTGCTAAGATCTACCCAAGGACTACGAGTTTCATCTTCATTAGGAGCGGGTGTGGTTGGGGGTACTGGGGTTGTGACTGACGGTGATGATTCAGTTGTTGTTTCAGGGTCAGCACTTTCACTTTCCGATTTGTTTAAGGCACCTCCATTAAAAATACTTGATGTATTATCCGTATCCAAGAAAGTCGGCTCAGCAGAGTTTGCAAAGACGACAAACATATATAGTAATAGTAATAACACACACCACTGTACTCTGTATTTGTTGCCCATTTTTATTTAGAAATCAAGTATTACTTCGTTCAAATATCCGACATTTAAACTGTAGAAGAGAAGTTACTTAGTAGTGAGCAATAAAATTGAGGAAAATATAAAAAATCAATGACATACATGGCCGCACTCATGCCCGCTGGCAGTAAAACACTTTAAGTTACATGATAGCAACTGCGCCAGACTGTCACAATAAGTTAAAACGAACATCCCACGGAAAAGTTTGATAATATAATACATTTCATCTTCATCGCCAGAAATACAAAACCATTTAAGCGATATACATTGTACATACGACAAAACATAATAAATACTATCCCGTCCTTCTTATGCCTAAGCTACCTAATCAGCAGATTTCATAGGTCATCGTTGTGTATCTCGACTAATAATCAGATACACTAGTTTACAATTATAATGATAATGGCCTACAAATGCATATTACCTACCTATCAGATAGGTGTTTGCACACATTTAACAGGGGTAAAGAGTGGGGAAACTTTACGTATTGTCAGCTCAATTAGTCAACGATAAACGTAGTTGTAGTATACTCTCCAGATCCTGTCGAGTCGAGATAAATGTGTGTACTGGTTAGAGTGATAAACCAAAAAAGTCAAGTGTAATGTTTGCATTAGATTTGCACCTGCAAAGCAAACAATTGATAGATTCTTAATATTATTCATTATCATGGGTTATTGTTTCGCGTGGGAAGGTGTGGTACAGATGTAATATTGGCGACTGCGTGAATCTGCACAACCTTTGATTTGTAGCTGCTGCTTTGACTTAGCAAAGAAATGTCGTACAAATCAAGGAAACTTGACTCGTAAGAAATATGACGTACGGTAGGTATGTAATAGTGCAAGCGAAAATATATTCGTTTTAAATACAATAAATAGCAAAAGATGTAGTTTGCTTCAAAATGGTATCAGTCAAATTGCAAAATATCTCAAATGTGGGCAAACATGTTTTACGACACGACTATTACGATGTTATATTTCCGTCCTGGATTTGTACGTTACAATCATTGCTGAGATCATTATTGACGACATGATAACTTGGAGTGTATGGGGGTGGTGGACTACATAGTGTTTCTTCTTGTGAGGTGAGTTCGTCATACGATGGAGCTGAGTACAAGCAAAAATGCATACATGAATATTTTATATTTTTTTAAGAAAAATAGAGGAATAATCAGGAAAAGGTTCTCATCAAGTTCTTACGTTTATCATTATTCTCGTCATACATAAAGGTGTTTTCCGCTACAGTAAAACCACCAGCAGGACTCCATGGATGACGATGCATTGCAGGGAATTCAAATATAGTATTGTGGTCCCGTTGAATTTCTGGATATTTATATGCAAACAGAAACGTAATGAGAGAGTGAGAGTACTAATCATTTATCTCTATTAGCATTCTAATAAGTCACGCTTCCTACTCACGATTGAATGAATATTGACTCCTTCTCTGTCTCGCAATTTCTCTCCGCATGATTACACGGGTGACAATTTGCGCACAACAAACACAGCAAATTAGTAACACACCCGCAGTACCGCATATCAATACAAGGAGTTGAAGGAATACCCTGAAAATTTATAATCAATCTTATATTGCTCAGCAGATACTGATACTCGTAAATTTCGGAGTTTGTTTGATACCTTCCAATGTACCAATCCTCGTCCTGTTCATAGTCCACCGAAGGTCTTTCCTTAATATTTACAGTTTCGATATTGTCTTCTTGATAAGTTATGTTATAAAAACGAACATTCCCCCCTATCTTAATCAATTTGAACCTGTTTTCAAAATTTGACTCCAAACTTAAATTTGATTCTGTTTCGTAGCTGGCTGTGTCAACAAGCAAACCCCCTAACAAAAGGAAAAGTACTACTTCAATTCTACAACATGTTCCACAGCTATATCTGCATTGCAGCATTGTTAGGTTGATCACCCAAGTTGGGTAAATATCAAATTTTTGAACAGAAAATTCCACTGAGTTTTCTCCTAGCTAGGTAAATCTGATGCTTTTTCATAACGATATAAAAAAACGTTTGGCTCGAATTGTTGCAATTGTGAATTGTGGTATGCCAGCCAGAGTGTGCCCTTCCAGTAATCATGGTCAACTGAAACGTGATAAACATACAAGTATATCATCACTATCACGTCAGCGGCAGAATGAAATCATTTGAAGATAACATAATAATTTGTGTAAAAATGTGACTGCATAATTACGCGGCACTTGATAACATTTTAAAGCTCGGTAGTATCCTTTTTACTGGATTTCACAATTTGCTCTTTACTACTTCCCTAGAGAATACCCGCACGCTTACAGCCACATTACAGCTAGGAAATTCGTAGTTCATGCATTAGGTTTGTAGTATAATGCGTTCATTTGGATGAGTAACCTATACACATGTTTTGGCTGGACTGATCACCGTCACAGGTTGGTGAAATGCAAATGCAGTGATATGTGATAACAATAAATCACAGTTCAACAGATTAATCATATAGTTGTTGCAACATGCACTCATTTTATTGAAAGAAGCATCAGTATTTAATGTATACTGACAAATTGTAATACGCAGAAATTGGAATCACATCGCGTGGTTCGTCAATATTGGCTGATATTGTTTTAGCCGTAGCCGACACGTCAAAATAAGCTTTATAGCGTTTATAACTGTTAACAATACTCACGTGACATGACAAAAATATGACATTTCAAAATTTCAGTTGCTTTAAGATACGATTTGATATGACTTGCCTGTAAGTTAAGAAAATAATATGTCTCATTATCTTGCTTGGCTTATCATTATCATTAACTAAACGTCCGGAACTCGCATCAGACTCACACAACATCACATCGCAAACATTTTGTTTTTGAGTACACGCTGTTTATACGGTGTGCAAATTCTTTATCGACTTTTGGGCGTAAAGAAAGATAACGGGTTGAGAAGACAAACTGTTTAATGACATACAAATCTCCCCGAACAAAACGGCAGTGACACGACGCAACGTTTGACATTTCTATCTTTTTCACGGTTTCCACATCTCTCAGGCGAGCAAGTGACCATTGCGTAGTTAGTGCTGTCACTTGTGGATATGTTTTTGTGATCATCTTTCCGTGACATGTCCAAAGTTAAAAAAATAGTCTCTACAGTCTATAGTCGCTTCGCCGTTTGATAGAAAAAATATTAATTAAAATCGTTATCCGCGAAGGATTGATTTTGCTCAACAATTACGATTCTGTTCCTGACTGCGGTCCTTTCATTTTGCTAGTTTGCATTGCAATGGCGAATCAACAAATTTTACGTACGTATTCTTCCAGTTTGATTTACTGTTGAATTCAAACCCAATTAAATTCAATTAATTTCGAGCTCCTCATTGTACCTCTTGTCTTGTTTCCAGATCTTCTAACGCATTTTATTTTTCAACTTTCTCTTGGTCTTATTGTCCTGTCTCAGACTACTACCTTTTACTCAGCAATAACGGTGTACATTATTCCACCTGCCAGCTCATACATTGGCGTAGCATGTTGGTCAAATAATTCCCAAGCTTTCCAGTCCGCTTGGAAGAATTTTAGTAATCCTGGAGACGTTTCATGGAAAGTAACTGGCTCATCATCCTATTACAATGGCTACTATGATGTGTATTGGTGCCGTGCGCGTATGGGAAGTGATATACTTACTCGGTTTCCTGTATATGGGGACGGTATTGAAAGGAATAGTTCTGAATGGTTGATAAACTCGAAGGGAAAACGACGTCTATCTCTTGAAAATAACCGTATGGATGATCGACGAGAGAGTTGGTATGTATTCTGTATAAATATTTACAAAATCCAAAATGCTTCGACTATCTTAACATGCAAATAACTAAAATTCTGATCTGATTTGCAGGACACCGACCTGAAAAGACGGAGTGTTTTCCCGAAGTGTACCAATTCAATTTTAATAAGTTATCTAGGATTTTAAAGAATTCTCCAGTTTTGTCCGTTAAAACTTGATATAAAGTTTTCTTATAGTTTGAAACTTCGCCAATTTTTGTCTATAAACGAAGCTAGAGAGTTTGGCCATGCTTTTCACACGACCATATTATGCACCTTACAACAACTAGCCTACAAATTCCTATTTTTCCCCATCTAGACACTTCCAAATTGAACTTATGTACACGTATTCCAAGACAAACGTTCACATTTATTTTACATTTTACAACAGCATGTTACTTGTTGGATGCAAATGAATATAAAATTGTGAAACTACATTAAAATATAATTCTTTTTGATATATTTAAAATAAATTATTTATTGTAAGCATAATTATTATTATATTTATTCTACCATACTACCACACAATACTGATAAGCCTCCCGTTTGCTCACATGCACTTTCCTTGAGGAGATGAATCTCAATGTGAATCATTTTGTAAGATTAACGAATGTCAATGAGTTCACAACTAAACGCACGCACACACCGAATATACTAACTAACTGTCAGTATAAGGTTCCATCACATTTCGTCGTACTCCTTGCATAGCGCTTCCGAATAAGTTGGAGGATCTTCTTCCAGATACACATCTTCTACATTTACAGCATTATCTTTACTCGCCAAAATCGTTTCATATGAAGGTGCTGGAATTTCAATTCACAAAGTAAAACATGTATCACCATTTTTGCTCAAATGAACTACTATGTTCACCTTCTGCACATTCAACATTACGTCTCGAGTAAGTTTTTTAAAAATGTGGTGAAATTACTTACGGAGATCATGAATATTTCCTTTGTTGGGTTTTCTGTTATTAACACGAGACCTTGTTGTCCTCAATCTGCTATTGCATGATCTAGCAGCTGAAATAGCAATCAATGGTTTTCTTTGTTGATTCACATTACCTATTTTCAAACTTTCTAAAATCTTGTGTTTGTTTTGTCGTGTTGGTCAATAAGGTTATTATACCTCTTGCTATAGCTCGAAGAGTTGATACACCAGGACACTGGAGTACCCAGCACATGCACCAGTACATAGCACAAAGACAAATTATTATGGAGAACACCACCAAGATTCCAATGAACAATGCAATTGCTCTGCAATTTTTTATAAGTTAAAAACTGAAATTGAGAATGACACATTTTACAATTACTATATTTCTACATGTTTCTCACCTTAAAAGCGTTTTATCCGATTCACGAAGCTGAATGAATCGACTGCTCATATCCCACTTGTTCCTGCTCGTCTGCATCTGGGCTTAGTGACTTTTGTGATTCAGGCGAATTCAGTTCCAACGGTAATGAACACACTTCAAAAATCAGCAATGCAAACACTGCACCCACGCAAAACAATGGTTTCAAAATAGTTGAATTGGTTTTAGACATCACGAACATTTCAATCACGTACTTGAACATTTGTGATTACTTGATAAACAATATATTTGTTCCGCATGTTTCTTGGCTTTTGGCTTTGCATTGACTAATTACAAACAAAGGTAGATAAGCAGCCTGTGCTAATTTGTATTCCAGTTTTGATTGCTTACAAATTTATGTCCCGAGTAGATTCGCAAGTGAGGTGAAAATCTTTTTAAAAAATCTTGTACACAGCATCGCCCTTTCCCGTACAGATTTGTATTGCTGCAAATGTCCATTTCAACAAATTAATACATAAAGATCATTATACCAGCGAAGTGACAAAGACCGCTTGAGTGTACAAAATGTGAGTAGTGCGCTTAAAAACATCACAACTCACAGCTCAGCGCAGTCCACAAACATTGCGATTGCGATGTCGGAGTCGGAGAACCGTTTTGTTTACCAACACTTGTGCTCATTTTCATGCAAAAAAAGGAAACCATGTACGGTTTTTCAACAGTATGCATGTCATCATATATATATGATCAAAGATTATTATCGTATGGTGGTGTAATGAAAGTTAAAAATAATTGTAAATATTACTACTTTTTTTGGTCCAGTCGAGGTTCTGCGTTCCTAATGCACTAATGGTATGCATGCAGAGAGCTTGGAGAATGTTCGGATACATTACTACGTGAAACATTGTGTTGAGTTTGAGTACCTATGTGTAATACGTAAAAAATATTACGTTTTTACGACCTGAGTCTGACAGAAAGAGACCCATCCTTTGCAAATAATAAAATCTTGTAAATATCTCAATCATGCATCCGCTGTCATATTTGGTATTCATCATAATCTACCGACTTCATTCTCACCTATTTGTGATGTGATAACCAGCTCCAACAACACGGACTCTCTTTTTATGCGTATATATATTCTTTCAGTTGAAGTAACAAAGTATATCAGTTTGTGCTGAATTCTATTTTATTTAGGTATATGTTTATATACGTCACGGAAATTATTTTTAATATAGTATCTACCCTGTGTTTTTTAAAGTTTCTGCATAATAACGCTTCCCATCTTGTGTACAGGTATTTTCATATATACTGTTATCATGGATGTTTAAATTACAATGATTTCTTATAGAAGGTAGGTGTTCCGACCTGATGCTTTTTTCGTTAACATGTTTCAGAAACATAGAGATGCTGACTGACTGATGTGGCCAGTATAATGAAAACGTTTAAATGCGACTTTATTAGGCACGGTAATACTTATAAGTCAACTTATATACAAAAGTTGCAAGTTGTGGTACAATTCCTAGATGCGTAATAGATAACAAAATTAATGCTTAGGGCTACTGTACGGGGGTGGATTTGACCAGTTAGCAGAACTCAAACTTACAGAGTCGGCAGTTCCTACGTTCACATTCAGGCCTGGGTATGGAGGAGCTGGAATGTTTTATTGAGTATGTTTAAATATGATCATTATCGATGGCATATCCCATTGATGTGAATCTTGAATATCATTACGACTGACTACTTACGAGAATCGGCGGACACAAGCTGCGGCGAATGATACTGAAAACTAGACGTGCGAGAACTGGAGGATCCATTATTCCCAGTATTCGGATTATGACAACAGGAACACTGACAGGAAGTTGATGACTGCGCGCGACAATGAGTTTGATGCTGCGAACTATTTGCCTGATTGGTAGCTGCTAACATCTCACAGGAACAGTGAAGTTGCCACACAGGATTTACGATTCCGCCTGTTCCATTGTAAAAATGTCCTGCGTTTTGATGATTCAAATCAATAGCAGACAGGGTTCGTAAATCTCTGGTGCTGCCCGCAAACGCAAAACTTTGGAATCCTAAAACGGGTACATAGCCGTACTCATATTACTGTTGAAAGTATAATTACTTGCGTCAGTTTGGTAAAAAATAAGTAATTAATACTTGTTATAGGTGCGCGTGATGACATAGATGGTCTGGCAGAACTAGGACTGCGGTTACGAACTGGTTTTAGCGCATCTGTGCAACATGGTATATGCAAAAAGCAAAGGAACAATATTGCCACCAGTAGCGCTGAGCCTGCTAATGATATACCTATTATAGCTCCTACGCTAAAATCCAAAAAAAATTGTTAACAATGAGTTCGATTTGAAGAATATATTGGCCACAATTAATTACGACAGGAATGAATACTGTGTTTTTAAAAGTAGAGGTATTATGTCTTACTCTGGATGCATTGTTGCGCTTCGATGTTTTTGAACCTATAAAATCTCACAAGTCAAAATCAAAACTACTTACTTAGGTATCTATCTCTTTAAGTCCATGCTAATTAGAAATCACTTTGGCATGCTTTGCAATTTGCAGACCTACAAGCCGAAACCGACAAGAATAAAAGTCAAAGTTCTAGTTCTACGGACTGCAATTGCAATTGCAACTGAAAGTTATGGTTGATGGAGGAGTCTCATTTTTTCATTATTTTACATATGAGCGTATTGGAAATTGGTGTGCTGTGTCACCAAATGATTGTCTCCTTACGACTGCTGAACTATATTGATATGATACAACATAAATAAGTAATCCTTTATCTTCAGAAGATTCGCAAGTGTCCAGTAACAAAACAATCATTTTAGTACCTATACCTGTGCGAACCCGTAATGAACTCAATGAATGAGTGAACAAAGTAGGTCGTATAGATAAAAATAACCCGATACAAAAAGCGATTTCGGACGTTGACTGACTAATGTCCCAGTTTTCTTAGTATATATTTGGTCTAGGGTTATCTGTCACACGACAAACAAGATAAAAAGCGTTAGGGTTTCGTTTGGCAACTTTTATTGGAGGAGAGTAAGTGAACGTGCATCAAATAATAACAAACTGTTACATTACAATACTGACTTACACATCTTTTATGAATTTCATGGATCCATGATCATACGCTAACAATTAACTTTAAAACAAATAAACTGCTAAAATTACACTACGTCATGAGTTATACTATAGGCCATCCATCATGTTTGCCTTTGCGCTTGCACTTGAACTGGAACAATGGACACATCGAGCAAATGCGAAATTTCATCTTTGGGATTAGGTGAATACCAGTTTGGCACTCCACGTTTAGGTCTAGCACTAACAGCAGGAAATTGCAATTGTCGTTCTCTTTCTAAACGTAGTCTCGCCTCTCGTCTTTCTCGGTCTTTCCCTGCAAACAAATCCATTAAAAAGCAAATTATGCAAGACTATAGATGCACACAGTTATCCGTTTCGGAAATACTTTTTGTGATAGATCATTGGACCAATATGTTCTATTATTTTCATACGCTTTTTCAATGCACGTCTGTAGCAAATAAAGGAGAATCCCATGCCGAGTCCAAACAAAGATGAAATGACAACGAAGAAAGCTACCAAAATTAAAATTGACTGACCAGCATCAGGTTCAGAAACTGATGGTTCTTTGCCGTCAAAAGAAAGGGTTTTAGTATAACTACTGTTACGATCCATGATCAAATGCGTATATGAAAGCAAATCCTTAGAACTTTAAAAATCTTAAAATCATTTCAAAATTATTGCTTAAGTTTTCTCCCTTATCAGCTACGTAACATCCTGTTCCAGCTTCACGGAGGAACGCCACGGTATTTCCCTTTCCACGCGTACCTATTACACAATTACTTGGTACTTCGTACACTAAAAACGATTTGTTAAACTGTCTGATTTTTTTTTTGCAAAATTAAGCACTCATCAGATTCACAGTTGCTTGCGTCAACGAAAACGAAGACAGACGCAGCTTAATTTTGGGTTGAACTCACCACATAATATGCAATGAGGATTTCCTTAATACAAGTCGACCTCACGCGTAACATAAGTTAAATGGGGATGTGAAATGTGACGAGTGACAACGCTGCTTGGCCCGCGACGATAGGGAAAGAACCGGAGGAAAAGCTGAGGTTTTCCTATACCACAAATCTGGACAAAACAACAATACCAATTCGTAGTAAAAATTAAAAATATTAATAATCTAATAGCCTTCAGTTCCCCACGTACTAGGATATGTCATAACTCCAGCCTACGCTATGCTCTGTTTTTTGCCCTAAAACAGAAATGGCATCAGGAAATTGTCATACAACTAATACATATTTGCAATGGTTCGATTCATTTTTTGTTATAAAGAGCCTTGAAGGCGAAAGACAATGACCTACACCTAAAAATATTCATAATATTATCACACTCATGCATTTCTTTGCGTGCATTCCATCTTCTCAACTCCAAAAACCTAAAGGTCTACCCCAGAGTCCGAAAAACGTATATCTCGATACGAGAATCTCCAAAAGTTGCAGACGGAGAATAAGAACAAAGTAAAAAAATGTAATTTGGAAGAAGTACGTGTAAATTGGATTTGCACCGTGTTATGTCAATCCGCGTTGTTTCACTGTTTTCATCCATACGAAAATCATTTGCATGATAAGATTTATGACTAGAATGGAGTCATGAATGAAATGAAGAATGCTAATACAACATTTGCACTTTTGAACCCTGCTTTTTAATATTACTAACAAACAATAATAATATCAATTAAACTCGTACAGTGTGACAATCTGACATGAGAATGCGACACCTTGTCGACGCATACGCGTACGGGGTGGTCCAACACAAAATTACATCAAAATATACATATACACTCCATGTCTCTTGTCGCCCACAAATGTGTGAAAGTTGAAGTGGGACTACTATTTGGCATTGTATCAATGTGCTACTCTGCCTGATCTGATCTGATATGCTTCACATTTTTGTGTAAATCTTAGTAAAAATGCACGAAAGCATGCGCATGGTCTTGTGATTGTTTTGTTGAATGTTATTAGGTATTATTGTTTGACATAATGTATATTATACCTACAGTGTTTCCAGAGGTTGTAGTTTGATTAGTGATATCCCCACATGCTCTCCCCACTGCAGCTCAAAAATTTTTTTTTTAAACTTGCGGATTTATACAATTTCTTGGCTCTGGTAGACGGTAAAGACAAAGTTGGCGACACGTGAGGTGGCAAGTAGACAATTTGAAGGTTCAAGATGTCCGAGGAACTGGAAATAGTGGAGGGCCTGGATGGCGAGGATCCTGTGTTTATTAAGGTATGTTAATGAAGTATGTTTAGTTTGAATTGGCGAGGAACTGGATTTGATTCGTGCTCACTTGTTAGCGATTAATCGTTTACTTGTATTTAATTTAGAAACTTAAGGGCGAGGTGACGGAAGGGAAAATCACACTGAGCCCCGTTAAGCAGGCGAAATTCAAGAAGGCAATGTTGTACACTGACATCCGCTTTGATTTTGTGCAATTCCTGAAAGATCACTTGTCTTCGACGCGGACTCAGAAGAAGGAAAAGTTTGAGGAGGCGACGATGAAAGATATTTTAACATTGATTGGAATTATGTCTTCCAAGAGCAACTTTGGCGAGGATAAATTTTATAAGAAAGCAAACAAGCAGTTGCCCGATGCGGTGGAAGAGAATTACTTGGCGTTCAAAAAGCAGTTTAGCGACCTTTGGGCAGAAGTGATGAGGTGGAATATGACACCGTCTGTTCACCGAAATGTTGTTATCTTACTTCCAGAAAAGGTTATGCTACATCTAACGAAACCGTTGCACATGAGTGACTTCTTGCTGGAATCATTTAAAATTGGTAAGCTTAGTGTAATCGAGAAACATTATTACACTATTATCTATTAATACATTTTGGGATAACTGAATTTGATTATTGTCTTGCAGGTGGTCCTGTCAGTTTAGTTTCGTTACAAGGAATTTTTCTCTTGATGCAGAATTTTAACTTGTAATTCTAACTTGTATTACAATCTTTAGTTGTGCATTCGCCATTTGCTAAAATTCATCGGTTCGTTACCATTAATCCATATATTTATATTTGGTTACAGCGAAGTTCCGGATTTTTATGCCCGACTGTATTCAATGTTCACATCAGAAACACTTTGTTCGAAATACAGGGCGAGATTTTTTGCGTATTCCAGCGAATTTTTGTCGTCCACGTAAGATTTTACGTTACAATATTATTAGTACTTATAGAGGCATTTAATTTAGAATACAGATTTTTCATATTTGTATGTTTAACCTGCCTACCTATATGTTAATTGATCTGTAAAAATATTTGTCTTTTATTTCAGACACCTTCCGGAAAATTTAATAGCTTCATTCATAAAGAGGTTGTCGAGGCTAAGTACTGTTGCTCCTGCATCTGCCCTTCCAATGATGTTTGATTTCATTACTAATCTATTAATTCAACATCCTGGTCTGAAGATTTTGTTAAATCCAATGAAACCTGATGGTCAACCTAAAATTAAGGATTTGTCTATGCCTAACTACTGGGCGACAGATTTCGAATTAGAAAATTTCAAAGCTTCCAATGATAGCAGCTTATGGGAAGATCCAGATCCATTTGATGACAATGAATCAGACCCTATGAAATCGAAAGCCACGGAAAGTTGGCTCTGTGAAATCAAGATGCTTCAAAATCACGCTGTGTCGTCAATTGCGCTGAAAGCAAAATTTATCACCAAGATATTACCAAAAGTTGAAAAGGATTTGAATGAAACCTTGTCCTATACATATAAAGATGTGAGGAAATTTGATTACTATAAAATTAAATAGTATCGTATAGCTAGTATCCTAACTGTGTTTCATTTTCAGATCGTGCAACATGAGCGTGAAATGAGTGATAAACTAGAACCCACCCCGTCCCATATTAAACCCGTTATAAGCTGCGAGGAAATTCCTAACAAAAAGCAGCGACTTTTGGAGAGCTCTTAATGATTTGACACCATCGAAGTAATTCTAGGTACTGGTACTAACCTATATAGTCGCTTAATATTGTTCGAATCGATGGTAGTATCGGTGTATTTTGTAAGTATTTCTTTGTATGTTTGTTTTATAATTAATCGCGAAATCACAAATCAAGACTAATTAAAGAAATAGTACATATATGTATGAAATATATTACATATTACCGTATATATATATAATATACAACTTCTGTATACTATTTAATATTATTGTAATCGTGATTTAGGATTAGACGCATATGCTAGATCTGAATAAAAATTGGTACATTGGCATGCACATGTATGGGATTTTCTTTATTCTTCCTTATACCTCAGTTTATGAATATTTATTACATACTAAGCCGATTATTGGAGAAACGACCATGTATTCTTAAATTCTTACTGTATTTGTAGTTTCATCTTTCCAGATCATGCAACGTTCAGTATGATGAGTCAGATACAATCTTTTATAGTATACCTAGTTGTAAGTTTACACAGCAGCAATGCAAATATTTCTGCACGACGAGAAAAATAAAATTTCAACAATCTCATTGCTTTTGCAGTGCAGTACACATGTTATTTACTTTAAATGAGATTGAAACTCACAAACGAGGACCATTGTCAATTAAATTATTTTGAAAACAAATTGATTTTGTTTCGTAGTATCGGTTTTGCTTAGTTTAAAAAAAGTTCAGAATGAAAGGCTTGATCATCGTAATTATTTGTATATTTTGCTTCCTACTTGAAGTGAAAGCGCACCATCACGAAGATCAACCCTGGTAAGTCAAAGGCGTACTGTAAGATTAGTTTATTGGTTTATTAGACCACATTATTTTGTTTTGTTTCATGGAATATTATGTAAAACGCAAAACTTTACTTTAGGCACTTGAATTTGCATCAGCATGGAATGTTCCGAGAATTTTTCGGGGGATTCTTCTCCACTTTATTCTTGATTTTCGGAGTTCTCGTGTTTTATTATTTTTGCCTTCGAGGTGGAAACCTTGGGCGTATTTTTCCACTCTTTCCTCGCAGTAAGAAATATTAGTCAACTAACAAGTTTCAATTTATAATCTCATATGGCAGTAGTATATTTGTGTCACGAATGCATATTTAATTTCAGAACCCATCATTCCTATCACAGTGCCATTCGCCAGAGCACCAAATTATATGGAGCCAGATGGACACGAAACTATTGTTCTCACGGCATCATCACCGTCGTCTGTTTTTTATTCCAATAATTCTGCACAATTACACAGTGGGTGATCAATAATAATTACTTGTCTAACCTTAATCTTAAACTTAATAAGCTGTTTATTCCTACCACATTTTAATTTTGGGGTTTATGATTAAACGTTAACAGATCCTCCTCCACCTTTGTGGAAAGAACCTTAAATTAATACAAGCAACCTGAACTATGCGTATCCGGGTATATGGCTTACAACAGTATAAGAATAACAGTAAATGCCGGTTTGCAAATGTTCATACTTTTGAATTTGTAATTGTAATCATTAATAGAATATTGCCTGATTTTGTGTCTGTACAGTACTGATTTACTCACTTATCTGTTTAGTATCTGCATTAATGGAGCAATAAGGAAATGCAGTATTGTTAAACCCACCGAGCATATAACATAATACTACAAAAAATTGATTATATACTGATTAACTGGAACCCAGTAAATAAATAAATACATAGAATATGATGATTATGTTAGTTTACATGATGTATTTCATGCCAGTCAGTGACATCAGATTATCTATTATCCAGCATTACTTACGGAAATAATACCGCATATTCTTTGCTGCTTGAAATAAACAAATAGTAACACAAAAAAACTCACGGGACAGATTTTACTAATAAGGAAATAATTCCCGACGAAATCATGTAATTGAAGAATTCATTGAGTTGAGCGTTTCAGCAAAACCGTTTTGTACTAGAGAATTTGTCGCTGATTCAGGATCTGCAAATAGTTTTGCCTGAAAGTTGAATGCATTGATCAAATTCTTTATAATTAAATGGAGCTACTCAAGCTAATTGTAAGTTGTGCCAAACTGGAAATTTACGATTGACACAGTATAAGTCGCAGTCGTTTCTGAGATAAGAGATAAAAAAATGGGTGGGTTCGCTGAGAATTTAAAACGTTATATCATTTTCATACAGCGAAATTTTTGTAGATTCTGAATCAGCGAAAAATTCTATAATTACAATAAAACGTAAAGGTATAATGAATATTTCAATTACGACTTGATTTGATCGGCAATGTTTTCCTCCCAAGTGGAAAATCTAAAGCTACATTTAATATTACGTAATTTGCAAGTACCATTTTTTATTTCCATTCGGCTCATGGTCCTCCACGATGTAATGTACGAGTAGAGAGGTACGTGCTTGAGCAAATTGGTTTAACTTTCTATCTTCTTTACTATCATTGCTTACATCGCCACATAGGTTAGAATAGAGAATGGATGCATGATTCACCAAGCGTAAGTACCATGCGTAGGTACGCATACTTATGTTATTATGACATAACATGACTCACCGTAGTCATCTCTTACTCCTGTAATATTTCTGATTGAAATATTGAACGGATCTTGAGGACATTTTGATTTTTTATTGTTTCACCGAATAAACTTCTGTAATTCCTATTTCTAATTTCTAACAAGTCGCATTGTACGTCTCAAGCGTTCGTCGGATCGGAAGTTGTAAAAGGCATCATATTTATTTTTTAAAAAAGCAACTGAACCGAAATCAATCGAACACTAATTGTGAGTTTTGAATTTAAAAAGATATGGGCGACAAATTAAATATCAACGAAAAGACTGAACAGAGGAGGCTAGGCTGTTTGAAGGCGAGATTTTGATATTGCATGCCAAATCCCAAACGCCAACATACATATTCTCAACAGGCAGCAGGAGTTAGCTAGGAGCTAGAACATAGCATGTTTTGCTTGCTTCATTGCTTCATAATATTGCAAAAGATGTTTTATGTCAAAAGTGACGTGACATTACTCAGCATAAAATAGGTAATCATCAATCATCACATCTATCACACACTCATCCCACACATATATTGAAAGAGTAAAGAGTTCGAGTGATTCTAGTCCATTTCACCTTTTCTTAATCCTACAAATCCCATATACTTAATAAATCCACTTTTGACTTTAGTATAAAGAATACTTACAATTAATGCTGGGAAAATCGATTTGGGTATTTTGTCACATCCACGATGACCAAACATGACGCATGTCATTTGAATAATGCTTTACCGATACACAGGATGATATCGATATAGGTAAAAACTAAAACATCAAGTTCAAAGTTACATAGTAGAGTTACAATCTAACTATTTAATATTTAAGCACACACGATATGACACGATCCCAATCCGGATTCCCGATCCCGACATTTTATCATTTTATCCCTATTGTCTACAATTACGTAGACTTTGCTGTAACTCACGCAAGTACGTATAAAATGCTCTCACATCAGTTTAATGAAGTTATCATGTCGTGATATCAGTGATACCACTATCATCGTACTACTACGATCTAAATGCTTGATAAGGCTGTTCGCACACATCGGTCAGGAGTGTGTATTTTTATCCATATGGGATATTATATTAGCAATGCGGCGACCTGTCGCTTGTCACTTTGCATTTACTCTCTGCACCACGACTTGTGCAGTTAGGACAATTGGATTTCTTTGTCCATTTTATTTATTTATTGCGTTGGAATTGGCTTACTAAGCTTACTTTTGGGGATTGAAAGTAGAAGTTATACTAGTTTTCAAAATAATTAAACGGAGTCTGGGAATTCGGTACTCCTTAGAAAGTTGAAGTGGGTGTTTTGACAAAGCATTAAAAAGTGGGTGACATAACACATGAAATGGCGTCATTAGGAGTTAAAGGAGCGTTTTTCATGTTACTCGTCAGTATATATGCATATGAATTTTGTGAAGGGGCAAAGTTAGGGAAGCATATTCAAACTGACTCGAATAATATTAATAGGGATTGGGATGATCATGAATGTGACTACTGGGACAACTGCACAGAGATTGAAGACGCGTGGGAACTGAGGTAATTTACAGTTGTATTTAGTTTTGAATTAGAGATAAGCCATACTATTATGTCACAACTACATATATAGGCAATACCTATATATATCTGGTATAATTTCAGTAAAGGGGCTATAATTGGGATAGTAATAGCCGTGTTGGTGATTTTCTTCGGAATACCAATTCTCCTCTGTTTTTGCTGTGCATGGTGTTGTTTCAGAGGTCGAAGGAAGGCAGCGAAAACTCAAGTCGGTATGTCATTATACAGTCACCTTCACACTGGTTATGTAGTTGTACACCCCTCAATTACTTAATTAGCGTGTTCGCAGACTAATATTTCACAATATCTTGTTGCAGTGGTTGCGGCTCCAATACAACCTCAACCTTACCCTCCTCCCCAACCATACCCAACGGTATATGGCTCGACTGCTCCAACTCTCGGTGCTCTAGATAAGGCTCCTGTAAATAATGCAAATGTCCCTTATCCAGTTCAACAATCATCGACTTATTACAGTAATCCGGCCGAACAAAATATTTACGAACAGCCTCCTCCTTACTGTAAGCCTGTTGTATTTGCAACGTGACGATACATTATAACGAAGTATATTTACAAATTCTGTGTTCTTGCTTTGTATTTAGTTAACGCAGGTGTTGCACAAGGGCAACCTCCTCAAACAGGGGTAGGATGGGCAGTTCCTCCACCGAGATCGTAATGGATGACACGATCGTAATTAGAACTGGCACTCCTATTGAATAGTATTTGTACTGCATTGTTTTATGTATGAATTTATTACTTTCTCCAAAATAAAATATTATGCTACTCCAAAGAAACCTCCAGTCGCTCTTTTTAATCACATTTGATTGACCAGCCAGCAGAGCTGGAAACGTCGTCACAATCTTCAAGATTAGTCATATAAGTTTAGCAATACAGTAGAATAAACAAAAGAAGTTATTAGTTGATTGCTGTTTGCATATGACACGATTCGTTTTTATCAAGTTACTTTTTCAATATGTTATATTAAATTATGTAAGAATTTGCACTAGCATGTGGTTTAACCAAGGACTGGACAAGTATTTAGACAGGATCACATTGGCCGTGGGTATATGTAATAAAAATTTATATAAATGAAATTTTGGAATATGAATTTATCGTCATCATTCTGTTTCAGTCTCATGCACCGAAATTGGATGAATTTACGACACTTCCATGGGAGACTCTTGGGGGACCTTGGTTAGTTTGTTGATGATAGAATCCCGCAATAGATGAACAGCATTGGCCGCAGGTGAGTTACCAAATTGGGCAATAAAATTTTGGCCACTATCTTCACATCTGACAAGGTTGGGATACAATTGGGATCTTACCCAAGAGAGGAATTCCAGTTTCGTCGGACAATAGTTGTCCACCCCCGTTTGGAAATATCGAATTGCAGTCCTGAACAAAACGCAAACAGAGTATTAAACGATAACTTAACTTAATACAACGACATATTCCTATGATTCGTTTATCCTGTTACCATTAAAAATACGCTATTACCTGACAATTAGGACACACAAATCCACTCATATTTTCAACCAGTCCAAGTATATTCAGTCCAGTCTTTTGGCAAAATGTAACCTCCCGTCGGACATCAGAAATTGCTACCAAATTAGGGGTCGTAACCAACACTGCCCCTTTAGCAGACTCTTTCAAGGTTTCCAGCAAAGACATATGCTCATCAGAAGTTCCTAATTTAAAACCTTGATTAGGATACTTAAGCTTTTCACATTCACAATTTGTATTACAATTACAACTAACCTGGAGGAGTGTCAATTATCAGATAATCCAGTTGCTCCCAGCACACATCTTGTATGAATTGTCTAATCATAGCTAGAATTTCAATTTAAGTTTTATAAATCAAACATCATAATTATAATCAAGTCATATAATATCACATTAAGACTACGTACAATGCTTTTTTGGACCACGCCAAATGACAGCATCGTTTTTATTACGAAGTAAAAACGCAATTGACATAACGGCTAAGTTCTTTTCTGGTGACGTATACACAGGAAGCCACCTGTTAAAATAGGTAGAAACACATTTTTATAATTTAAAATGTTAAATACTATGTTTTGTACATTTTGACGAAAAAAGGCTTTTAGGATTTCCGAATAAATGCACATTGTATATTTGAAAACTCCATACAAGCATCCTTTATTTTTACCCGTGTTCTGACTGATGAACATCTTTTCCCTCAAGGCCAAGCATGTGGGGGACACTGGGTCCACAAATATCAAGGTCGAGCAAACCCACCTGAAAAGACATCAAGAAATGTATTTACCAAAAATAAACTTTAATCATTTAAAAAACACTCACTACCAACGTACCTTCTTGCCTGATGACACAAGGGATAATGCAAGTTGGACCGCCACAGTGCTCTTCCCAACTCCTGTAATTAACAAAATGTATTCACTTTTAAACAAGGGAAACACTTTAGTAAAGTTTATATGCATAAAAATATCAATTCTAATTAGAGCAACACGAACACGATTACCTCCTTTTCCCGACAAAACTACGATAACATGTCCAATTGAGGCGAGATTTGGAATTGCTGACATGTTGAATGAATCTGGTGGAAGAATTAATTAGAAAGCAAGGCACAAGGTATTAATTAAAGCAGAACTCAGTTAAATTCTATTATTCTAGAACTGCCGAAAGTCAATTTTAATAGTTTCTGTCTATTCTGAACTGAACAACAACAAACAACACACAAAAGCAGCAGGCCTTCACTTTTAGTTTAGTCACATGTTTCCACTCCACTCCACTACTACTATATACTCCAGGAGTCCAGAGACAGTCCACCAGAAGACATATACTTCACCACAGAACAGAACAGACGAGCTTTTAGCGAGATCCACTTCCATTCCCCATCCAACCGCTTTGCAGATGACCTTCGATGAAGCTCTATTGCATTGCGTAATACACATGTGTTGTTTAACATGCGGGGGTTTCTACGTGCATAAGTGGTGATCTGGTGATTGCTTGATGGTGAGTGACTGTGAATATGAATACACCATCCAGCTTTTTGCAATTCATCTTTCATGCACTAATTTACTAATTTTGTGACATGTTCATGAATGAAGCTGAGAGTGAATGAATCTACCTAATTTTCAATATCTGAAGATGATGTTTAAAACTTCAGATACCAAAAAGATACGGAATAAGTCTCATTTCTGTTTTTTGTGATATACGTAAAACTTGTATACGTAAATGCTACTCAACCGCTTGGATCGGGGATATCGGGATTGTCGCGTCGGGGTCGGGATAGGAAGGACACTCATCATTCAACATCAAACATCATATTAAATTGGGTTTGGGTTTCAATATTCCATCCGCCCGCCGACATTCCCCAACCCCAACCTGCCAATGCAATATGCAATGCAATGTTCCTCGTCGTCATCATCACTGCTTAGTGCTTCGTGGTTCGTGGTTGCAAATGGTTAAAANTCCTCGTCGTCATCATCACTGCTCAGTGCTTCGTGGTTGCAAATGGTTAAAATGCTTTACTGTGGAAACGTTTATTCATCCATGGATCATTATGACAATGACTTATTTGGGTACTTTAGAGTAGAAGGATCTGGTACTAACTTGGATGATTATTTCTTGATATTCTTTAAAAAAAAACATGCTCATTGCTCATTTTGCATATTTTGTAAACGCGTATTTTTGTGTTAACATTTTCATTCCATATACTATGTAACTAACACTGCTGTTTGTAATCGCCTTGTTTGTCTCTGGGAATTTTACAGTACTTAGCTGAGCACTTACGATTAGCCTGACCCGAACTTAAGGAACTACAGAAAATGGAAGATACCGCTATTTCGTACAATGGAGCTCCGCCAAGAAAACATAGACCACGTTATCCAATACCTGCTGATCTCCCACCATTGTTGGAGGATATGGCACGCGAGGTGAGCTTTTTGCTGAAAGAAATACTGCATACGAGACTTGCCCTGAAAACAGCTCATGTTGGGTTTAATACAAACATTTTTAAACGCTTATGACTATTTTTAGGTTTTGAAAAAGCAACCAGAGAATATATACGGGTTCTTGGCTGATTACGTTGAAGGTCGGCTAAATGACCGAGATAAGGTAAAAAACCAATTTTAAACGCTTATGACTTTTTTAGGTTTTGAAAAAGCAACCAGAGAATATATACGGGTTCTTGGCTGATTACGTTGAAGGTCGGCTAAATGACCGAGATAAGGTAAAAAACCAAGTGTACGCACAAAAAAAGCATTTTAGTTGAGATTAAAACAAAGCCTTCTATTTACTATTTAGGGATTTCCTAAACGCGAGGCACCTAAAACGCGCCCCTACGAAGAAGATCAGAAAGACCCGTATCTTGAGAAAAAGGAAAAATCTGACGGTGATGGTGAGACTACCGGCGTGGAGCTGGAAGGGCAGCCACCTTCATATGGTCCAGCTGGGGATCTTGTTCCAGATGGCCTGCCAATTCAAATAGGCCCAGATGGACAACCAATTCAATTAGGCCCTGATGGACAACCAATTCAATTAGGCCCTGATAGACAACCAATTCAATTAGGCCCTGATGGACAACCAATTCAACTTGGTCCTGACGGTCAACCTATCCAGTATGGTCCTGACGGTCAACCTATCCAGTATGGCCCAGATGGTCAACCAATTCAACTAGGTCCTGATGGACAACCAATTCAACTTGGTCCTGACGGTCAACTTATCCAGTATGGCCCAGACGGTCAACCTATCCAGTATGGCCCAGACGGTCAACCTATCCAGTATGGCCCAGATGGTCAACCAATTCAACTAGGTCCTGATGGACAACCAATTCAACTTGGTCCTGACGGTCAACCTATCCAGTATGGCCCAGACGGTCAACCTATCCAGTATGGCCCAGACGGTCAACCAATTCAATTAGGTCCTGACGGCCAACCAATTCAACTGGGACCTGATGGCCAACCAATTCAACTTGGTCCTGACGGTCAACCTATCCAGTATGGTCCAGATGGTCAACCAATTCAACTGGGTCCTGATGGGCAACCACTTCAACTGGGTCCTGATGGGCTACCACTTCAACTGGGTCCTGACGGTCAACCTACCCAGTATGGCCCAGATGGTCAACCAATTCAACTGGGTCCTGATGGCCGACCACTTCAACTGGGTCCTGATGGCCGACCACTTCAACTGGGACCTGATGGTCAACCAATTCAACTGGGTCCTGATGGCCGACCACTTCAACTGGGACCTGATGGTCAACCAATTCAACTGGGTCCTGAT
>JAANSN010002766.1:0-21969 GCA_036850665.1 Dicranocentrus wangi
CGAGGTTGGATCAACCCCGATATACTGTCGAGGTTTGAGTCGCTGTACAGCTCTGGAATTCTCAGGTGGCATGAAACATTCAGAAGGAGGAATCTTCAGAGCATAGGTCTGCTGGAGGAGTTTCCTGAGCGGAGGGAGTTTACTCCGTGCAGTTTGGAGGGAAGCATCGTCATCGTGTTTGCGATCATCCCTGTCGGTCTCCTCCCAGCCCTTCTCAGTTTTCTGGTCGAAAATGGGGTT
This sequence comes from Dicranocentrus wangi, assembly GCA_036850665.1. Taxonomy (NCBI): domain Eukaryota; kingdom Metazoa; phylum Arthropoda; class Collembola; order Entomobryomorpha; family Entomobryidae; genus Dicranocentrus; species Dicranocentrus wangi. The sequence goes on from JAANSN010002766.1 coordinate 241, forward strand.
CGAATTTTTCGCCTGCTCGTCAAATGTGGTCGTGTTTTGTACCGAGCAACTGTGAGAATGGGCTGTTGGTTGGCTAATAGGTTCGTGAGAATGTCGACCAAGTTGATGTTTAAATTAGGACTGGGGAACCGAGTGGTTGATTACTAATGGGATTGATTGAAATGAAATACATTGTCTGGAAGCTGGTTTACGCAATATAAATAGGTATATCATTCATGAAGCAGCACACATTTAACTACTTACTACACAAACTCTTATTCACGCAAACTTTCATAACATATCACTTTGCTTTGAAGAGCAAACTTTAGTAGTTGCTGTCCTGTCCTTAATGAAAAACTTTAATGAAATGAAGTTAATGAAAAACTTTAATGAAATTAAATGCTTTTTACATTATTTGGCAACAGCAATTAATATAAACAACATCGAAAAATTATTATTAAGTGACATCATTTAGTTACGTTTGACCATTACATAATCGGTATCCCATATAGTTATCGAATCGATGTATTGGTGACGGTATCGCAAATACGTCAAGAAGTGTGCCATTTCGTTACATTTCGATGACTCTAGCCTAAAGATATCCCTTCGATATGTTTTCGATACCAGAATGTTTGCTGGGAAAAGAATCCCATGATAGCTACACGTTGGATGATCACAACGAAAAAGTCGGACTCCCTTCCGTCTCCGAATTGATCAGTCAATATTTTGAGTCCATGCATTTTCCTCTCCTCTCGCTGATTTTTGGAGTGGAACCGAATTGCCCAATACCCGTGCTCCATAGCGAACTTGGTGTTTGAGTCGTCCACCCGACTGAATTCGTAGGTGGGGGCGCGGAGTCCTCCGCCGTTCTCCCCGAGTCAAAGTCGCACTTCCACGAAATCCTGATTCGGAGCACGACCCCAGCCTCAGTCTCTTCCACAATGTGCTCGACCCGGAATATCGGACAGGTCTCGTCCTCATTGTGGTTGCAGCTACTCAGCCAGCTTTGGTTGGCGGTGAAGACAATGCTTGGGAGCCCCTGGTGGGAGCTTGATGCATAATCTGGAAACTAGACGGAGTTTTTGAGGAACACTGTGAAGTTTGCGACTTGGACAAACAACGCAACGCTCGAGACGCTCGTTCAGCGGAATGGTTCTACTCCATGGGGAACATCACCCCTCAATGGATGATCACAGTGAAGGAGTCCTTCTCGACTTCCCCTCATTTAAATGAGTCCCACAACTTGCGGTGTACGTCGGGGAATTCATTCAGCTCAGAGTCACCCAGATTCTGAGTGTCTCCGCCAGTCTCTTCACTTCAGTGAACACTGAACCCCGCACATGACAAGTGCTCTTATAAATCTTCTCCACACGTCCAGTATTCTTCCCCAGAAAGAAGCTTCAAATGTGTACAAAGCGGATGTATGCCCTTGACCAGCCTCGTTGTGTAAATACTCTGTGACCACGTAATACCTCTTTGAGCCTTTCAGCATCTGATTGTGAGATGCTACTGTACCTTGAACACGACAATGTGAAGTGAACGTCCGAGTTTTACGCCACAATCGCCACATGTGCATTCACCAATCCACTGAATCCACCTCATCAAAACTTGTTTTTATGTCTGGAGAGCACAATAACATTCTGAGCTATTATGCCTTGGATAATTGTATGGCTTTCCATGAGAGTATCTCGTCGTGGTTGCAAAAGCACGCAAACGAGTGTTGTTGGTCAGGTCCATTGTCAAGGAAATTGGTAGATTATATTATTTTATTTCACAAGATTTGCCAGTGAATAAATAATATTTACATGCTCGTTGCTACACAAGTTTTTTTGTGGGGTGCCAGTTCGCACTATCTTTTATTGCTATTCCCTCCTGCAGTCTCGGCTGCCTACTTGCCTTCTGGCGTATAGTGAGTAAAACAAGGACATTTTGCTTGTTTGTTGATTGTTGACTGTGGTATCATCACACACAACACAAGTTGGACTAACTAGACCGACTCTCTTTTTTTGTAGCAGCACTCTTCTTCGCGTGGTGGACTCTTTTCAGACTTTATCCTCTGCTTCAACTCCTGAGCAAAGAGTATCACGAAAATGAACTGAACTGCGGACACGCCGAGGGGGACGAAGTAGTCAAAGGTGAGCAGCGCTCCCTCCCGCGCGTAGTCGATAAAGAAGATTGCAGAGAGGAGGATGGTCCAATTCCTCCAAATTCGGACGAGGTGGAAGGCTTTGAGTGGATCCACGCCGGAGGCACTCCCTCGAACCAAACTGACGGCCACCACTACCTTCAGGATGGCAATGAGCAGGGCCATTCCACCCAGCAATTTACTCACTGTTCCACTTTCTAACACACAAATTCAACAAAACTTTAATTAAATCTGCTTATTTTTGTAAAAAAAAATGTTGGATTTTTTTTGTTAGTCTTTCTTACCGAAATCCACGTTGTCTGGCACAAGCAGCACATCGGGGAGGAGTCCGGAGGGAACATTTTCAAAAATCTTTCTAGAAACGTCACGCCCATACAAGGTGCTGATTAGAAGCATTGTGAGGGCCGTGAATAGAAATAGGCTGTTGTAGATTAGCCCTGCAATTGCGAGGATCTGCACCCAAAGTCGAAATCTGTAACTCTCCTCCGCCATTGGATTGTTTCATTGGATTATTATTATGGAGGACTGAAACCGAACGACGTGCTTCTCACTGAATGAATTGAATCCCACTGAACTGAACACATCTACTCAGCTCTTCTGAACAAAATTATGCAGACTAAATCCAGTTGATCCACAAAAAAAGCTAAATAAAAAAACTGTTTCAGGATAAAAAACTAAAAATGAGTTGGGAATGCGAGGTGGTCGGAGGTCGTGTGTGTGAAAAAAGCAGTTGGCAGTGGACTGGCGTATGGCAGTCAGCAATGCAATGGGGCCAGAACCGGTTCTCATGTTTATGGACCAGTTATCCGTAATAACAAAACTCACTTTATCCATGACATGAGTGAGAGAAGAGTAGACAGTACAGGTTGCATGCAAAATGGATTGTTATGCGCACCGGTTATAGCTCTAACTGCGAATAAGGATAAGAGGATTGGGATGCGATATCGTGATGATACTAAGATTCTTGCAAAGAATTATAATATATGTTGGAGAGAAAGGAATTGTCATATTGTTAGGTCTGGCGTGTGAATCTGAAAAAATAATGGAATATTACGCAGCTATTTGCTTGCTTGCTATAAATTGGACTAATGTCCCATGCCACCCTTGTAGCTCCAAAGTGACTGTGTTGTGCTAGCTAGGTGCAAGCAATAAATAACGCAAGGAAAGAGACTAACTGCATCTTCATAATATTTCGAACAGAGCACACTGCATACAATGCGAAAACGTGCTCTCGGTCCTCATGCATCGTCAGTGTTTCTAAAGGTCATGCAAACAAGTATATTATTATTAGGTATGTCTACTACAAACTCGCTTGGAGGAGGCAAATTGGATCAGTAGATCAGGAATCATGATCAGTCATCCGTAGGGCATGGGACGTGGGACGGTGATAAATTTACCTGGTGCTAAAGCAGGAAGGGACAGAATGACCAAAAACATGTCTGAGTCAATCATCATCAGCCAATTTCAAATTTTGTGCTTTTATTTGAACGATTTACAAGCGAAACAGCCGAGCATCGCACACTGAATATTTATGAGAAAATATAATATTGAGCTTTCTTTTCCTACAACACAACTCACTTGTCAACTCCTCAACTGTCAGCTTTCAAAGATTCATTCATAAATTATTCATTCGGGAATTTCGGGATTTCGCGAACAGGACAGAGGTGTGCCTGATTCTAATTTAAACAACAATCTTTACACCACCAAACCTAAATTGATGAAACGCAAATATTATTATGCCTTGCCTTTCGCAGTTCGATCGCATGCATTTCACACTTGCCCGTCGTAGCACGTTTATGTTATGGTGCCACCGAAAGCTGGTCAAAGATTGACATAATTTCACCAATTTTAATTATGGACACTTTGTGTGAAATGTTATTGATGGTAGATATACAAAAACAGCATATTTAAATTTCATGGGTCCGATCGCTATCAGGCAGATTTCACCAAAAATTTATTTATAATAGGTTGGCATAATTTCGTCAATTTTAATTATGGAGACTTCCTGTCGAGTTTGATTGATGCTAGAGATAAGCTGGCATGTTATTTTAATTTTCAACTAAATTTCATTACAAATTGCAATGTTTTCCAAAGAATAATATGTTGGATATCAATCAATTTTGAGCCTGGTGGAAAGTCACTTCAATGACAAGAAACTCAGGTTTTTGTTTTGTCTGACTCGCTCAGTCTATCCAAGTCTCTCAGCAAAAATTCAATTCCATTCACCCAACTTACATTATTAGCCACCACCTTCTTGATTGCATTCTACTCCAAAGTCTAGACAAGTAAGACAGCAGTAATAGCCAATTGTAAAAATTAATTGTAAAACTAATTGCTCAATTTGTGACTTAGCCCTTTACCGAATTAAAAACCAAGCTGCTGGAAATATGCTAATTCAACTTGGGGTGAACGAGAGTCTCGCCGGATGCCACTCCCGTGCCCGCAAGATCCCTGGCAGCATGGTTGTGTGGAGCGGGAGCGGTAAATACGAGTTGGAGTCTCCAAGCAAGTCCAAAACGCAACTGTGGGCTGCAGTTATTGCAGCTGGGGGCTCCTTCTACGGGCTGAACGCGGTGACGGCGTGGAAATCAGGCAACTTGGGAATGGGGATCCTGTGTGGAGTTATCTCCTTTGTTGCAGTTGCGGTTACTGCCTCTTTGTTGGTTTTCCGAGAAAATGCGTCAGCCTGTGCGTCATTTCTCAATGGTCTCCTGGCCATCGGGAATGACTGGAGGAAAGGTGAGTTGAGAGTTGAGAAACAATATTAAATTAACAACGCAGTTCTTTTTTGCGTTCGCAGTTAATTCATTTATTTTTTGAAAATCTCTGTAATCTTCTCCATCCAGATAGCGCGTTTGGAGAAATCGTGCGACCACGGCCAATGTTGAAACTGTTGGGCTGGACGCTGATCAGCATGCAAGTGGTGTATCCATGGTTATTCTCAACTGCCGCTCTACTTTTCCCGTGCTCACCGTTGAACATGTTCTCATCGGTGATGGGTTGGTCCTGCTGGTGCAACGGCGACGGTCACTACTCGTCTCTAAGCTCAAATGTTTCAGGGTTAGTTAGTAGACTGGCGACCGGGGTCGGAACTGCAGTGCCCCACATCATATTCTTTAAAGCATACTATTCACAAGGGGTAATAGCTGATACGCACGTCTATCTTGGTCCGATCTGCCACAAAAGCTTGCTTCAGTTTTTATCAAACCGCGTCGGGCGCGGTGGGTTCTCCGGTTCCGGCTTTCTCTCTCAGCTGAAATTGTATCGACGTTGCCAGGTTCTAAATATTTGCTTCAACAACTATTGCTCCTCTGTCTGCTTGGCAATTATGGGGGCAGTAATAATCGGTGAAATTTGCACCACTTACTTGGTTCTTAAAATTCTTGGAGGTTCTAGCAGTCTGCCCCTACAAATTAAGGTTATGATGCTTATAGTGTGTCCGGTGTTTTATTTGTTCCACATGATGGCGGTAGGTGAAGCAGGAACTGTTACTACATTATCCCACCAGATTTTGGCAAACGTTAAGCAAATAATGAATAATAATAATAATACACAAAGAATGCAATCTAAGGCAGTACGACGACAGATTCGCTCTTTTTGGCCTCTCAAAATAAAACTTGGCCAGTGCAATTTTGTCGAGGCGAAGACGACACTGGTCATACTTGATTTCACCCTTCGTCGTTTAGTGGACCTTCTTTTAATTAAACGATAGAGCGGGGATGGATTTAAAAAAACTGGTTTAAGGAATTAAAAAAAATATATAGAATGTGTGCGTCAGGCAAATTCTGTCTGATCTTATTTTACTGTTAAGATTGTACCAAACTGCGAGTAGCTCCAACAACTTGTTTCGTTACTGGAAAGTAGTACATTTCCTAGGAAAATCCAAATTTCTCATTGGAAATTCTAGAACAAGTTGCTAATGATGATGCAACCCTCTCAGGTATTCGGTCAACATCTGATCTGTTAGACAACATCTGTTAGATTAACATACGTAAGGTGTCACTTTCTCAAAGTCATGTCCAATAATAAAGTTAACTTCAGTTGAGAAAAGCTGTTTAAATCTAATATAAAATGAGGTTTGCTGTTTGCTCGTACAAGCAAAAATTAGTATATAAACGCAACTTAGTTACCTAAGTTATAATGCAGGCCCATGTTATAATACAAAAATAAACTTTATGAAACTACAAAAAAAACTGTTTTTCTGTCACATGCAAAAACACGGTGCACAAAATTGAGGACAAAGCTCCACACGCGTTATACTATCTCTATAAATGAACTGAAAAAATGTTGTTTTTTTCGCTTTCTCCAGGTAGGTGTAGGTACACTTACACGCCAAATGAAATGAAGCGAAATGCTCACGACATGTGTTTTATTGTCATATAACACTGTAAAAAACCCCAAGGCCATATTATGTTATACAAAACATGAAATTGGACATTTCGATTTGAAAAGCCTTTTTCCACTTATCCAAAATTATTAACCACCGAGTGTCGACAAACAAAAATAGCATATCCCATCATCGGAACGATAAAATAAGAGTTTGTCACTTTGCTCAAGCAGTTCGAATAAGCCATATTATTTGTACGGACAATAATGTGGAGTTTTAATTAAGGTGAAAATCCTCCTCCATATCCAAATCCAACATGTTATCCGATAACAGCAAACGAATGGTGACATTTCGCCTGGCCATCGCCAAATACACAGGCTGTTGCTCCATTCACTGGGATTTTAGAAGAAAGGAGGCAGTGGTTAGCCCCAACTATTCCTACTGGAACTGGCGCCTGCTTGGCTACGGCGGAAAGGCATTGGTAGCCCAGGCTTTGTCCCTCATTTATTTCAAAACTATCTGGGAGCCATTGCCGGTGGAGGATGAGTCATCGGCTGCGGAGAGTCCAACAAATGCTGCAGTCACGAACGTCATCACAATTCCATTATTCTGCGGAATGCTTGTCCTCATCATTTACTCTCTAATTGTGGCCGCAAATTTTAAGCAGATGAGGAAGTGTAACGGAGCGCTCCCCGTTAGCATAATAAAACATCAAAATCACAAGAGAGGTCAAGTGGTGGGCTATGACCCACCCAGCCATTTAGTATACCTAATCCATCCGTTTCCTTAATTGTACTTATATATACATATAATTATATTCTATGAGTTTCAGTCGTATCCATGCAAAGCTAACAGTAAGATTAAAGCGGAGGATTTACGACTAACAGAATCCTTGCCAGCATCATACAGAATAGAGAGCAATGAGTTCCAGTGAATTTGCATTTAAACCTAGGGTAGTCCATCCATGTCCAGTCTCACCATCATCATGACTTACGAAAAGACAAACAGTAGTTTACCACAAGGGAAAGCCGGTGCTAGATACGCCGGCCAGTCATGAACCTAAAAGTCGAGAGTGCTCAGAGTATGCAGATGACCAGACTTCTATTAATAGAAACCCGTCATTCATAATGTTAAAACTCTGGTCAACGACTTAAGGTTTCATGATACCGAATGTCCGTAATTACTCTCAGTTTCAGTTTGGCTTTTCTCTTGAGTACTTGTATATTATTTTTAGTCCGTGAAGTGCCGTCGGTCCAGAAACAGTCCGAGAGCGGATTTCGGAAGCTTGCACTAGGAACACGGTGGTAAGTTTCTGAATAGAATATCCATGTCGTTACTTGTGTAAATAGATTGTATGGGTGAGCTGGAAGGCGGTCATGTAGGGGTAAAGATAGTAAAACTATGAATTTATTTCCGGTTTCCCTATTTGTGTCGGTTTGTCAACTTCTTGAGAAACAATAATCCTGTGCTCCCTTGGCACTCGTGCTCCTGTGCACAACCCGCTCGTGATAAGGCGAAGAGGCCAGCAAATTCTTGTCCTATCCGAATATTCTAGGTATCCAGCCAATCACCTCAGTTTTCTCACTTCTCCGAGGAACCCTACAAATAAGCTTATCAACTGCATTCCCCGAGGGAATTCAATAAACGTAATTTAATCATACAATATATATATTTAAGAATCCCTTGTATCTTGTAGTTGTCGCGAGTTCTTTGTGCGATCCGTGTACCCACCTATTCCCTAGTTCGGGGGACGAAACGGGATACACCTCGCATGAGAATAGGAGTGTGGCTGGACATCCGGCAATTAGCTGGCTCTGCCTCCTCACTACAACGAGTATATTTAATTGCCCCAAATCCTCGTACATAATTTAATTGGTAATTAAATGGTAAATAGGTAGCAGTGTACGTACACTATAAAGTAAGTCCGACCAGAACCCGACGTGACTTCGTCGGTCCGGTATTTCTATCGAGTTAAATCTAATGATTCAATAAAATAATATAAGTGCTAGTACTTTAACTAGCTTGTGAACGACACACCTCCTTTATTCTCACATCCCAGTCGCAATATTTTTGAATCAACATAAAAGTAGGAATCTAGGCTGGCTGTTGCGTCGACTCACCCATGCTTTATTTATGGGGACTAGCCCCGCCCATGTTACGCTTATGACAGATGCGACTCATCCATATATTCCTGATAAATGCAACTCACCCATCTTCTCTTAAACTGAAAACATACAATTTAGCCGAGGTCCCCTACAGAAGGACGTCGTGATCATGTACAATGCATGTATCCAGCTAGACGACAATATCAAAGGTAATTATTTACAAGGACTGAGTACCGGACTCACTGAGGCTTTCGGAGTAATTTATGCACTTTAAAGTACTTTATGTACTTTTCATTGTACATTATGTACATTTTCTTGGTACTCAGCGAGCTTTCTTATTGTACTTGACGTACTCATATTTCGCAGAGTTGATTTCGTTTGAAATTGGCCATTGCACGGGTAACCTACATTGCCAGCTTAGATCGACGTCAATTATTTATGGATTTGCAAAGCTTCCATCCCTTACGAGATTCGCCATAAATGCAATTGATGTATGATCAAATATGAAATTTATGCTTACCCATGTGGTATTTATATTTGTTCATGTTTGCTGTTTTATAGACATTTCCGGATTTGACTGAAGCAATAATAAATCACATGCCAAACTGTACAGTATCTATAGTCAATCTATAGTGGCGAGTCAGATTCAGACTCCTCAGATTCAGACTCGGATGCTGAATGACTGAAACCTGAACTGAATTTAATTATTACCGTAAATATTTATTGATAACTAAGATTAATAAAAATGACTACTACAAATTCTACTTTGTAAAATCTGAAATATCCAACATCACACACTAATGCTACGTATCTACTTTGTAAAATCATAAATATCGAAAAAACAAATAGTCTTTATAATCTAACACAAAACCTATACAAATCCTACTTTGTGAAATCTTAAATATCTAAAAAACACAAATCCTACGTATCTACTTTGTAAAATCTTAAATATCCAAAAACACAAGTCATACACAAATCCTGGTTTATAAAATCTTAAATAACCAAAAACTCAAGACAAATCCTACTTTGTAATTTATACTCATTCACTTATTTTTGTTTATTCATTTAATCTCTTCAAATGACATATGCCAGTGAAGTCTTGGGTTAGCATTAGTCCTGCATAATCTCATAAATCTTCTGGTTGATAATTTTATGGGAGATATCGTGTGTGCCTGCCTGGTTTCCTTGTAATGATATGGAATCTCTGACCATACCCACTCAAGCCCCTATAAATATAAACATGCAAATTAAAAACGATGCTACTGGGTCTTCGTTTCGTTCACAATGAGTAATCGTATCTATCTCTTGGCTTTACCTTCTCTGAAGCAGTTAGTTGTATTGTTAAAACAAAGTACGAAGGATTTGGAAATTTGCCATTGAAGTAAAAGGCGTGTGTGGTAAATTCATCCCTTTGTGGTTTGCTTAGGAAATATGTCATGAAGGACACAGTCTCCCCTGTTAAAGTTTGGAACTGGAAAAGGGTTCTTCCAAATCTTTCCTGTTGTATCCAGCTCAAATCCCATCGGATCGTATGCTGTTTAGCTTCGACATAGAAAAATCGATGATGAGTTTGGAAATGTCTTAGTGTTTGGAAATCATATTTGGGAGTATGGTAACATTGGTGCACAGTAATTAATTAATGTTATGATAGAACTTGAATGGCCTACGGAAATCAAACAACAAGTTTAATATTGTGTAAAACCATGTCATGCATATTAACTGATATTAACATAAAACTAGAGGTTTGCATATATATATTATTAGGATTTCTTACTCGTACTGGCAATCTTTTTCGTGCGCGTCCAATTCTCGTGCAGGAAAGATTTTTCGGCATCCATGATCTTGAAATGCACAATTAAATGCAGCAAAGCCGACAATTTCTTCAAGTTTGTAGTTCCTGATTTTCTTCCCCAAAACGCTAAGCCTGCATAATGGACACGTGCTTAGTTTGGCCATGCATGATGCACAAAAAGAGTGTCCAGTAGGGCACTGGTAGATTCTCTTTCTTGGAAGTAAATGGCAAATTAGACACTCGAAAAATTCTCGGGGAATCTGCTCAATTTCTTGTACATCCATTATATTTAACTCCTCCACAGTACCCAATGCAAACACACAGATCTCACGGTAGAGTGACAGGAGCATGGAACTCAACCCAACTAGACACAGATCTCACGGTAGACTGACAGGAGCAGGGAACTCAACCCAAACAGACGCAGATCTGAAGGTAGACTTGTAGAAGCCGGGGACTGGCATTCACTATTAGTACCATGTGTGAGCACTTTTTGTTGTGGAAAAAGCATGAGAGCTATAGTGCACCCCTTGATAAACTGATGACTGGTGGATAGCACTTCTTTCTGCGACAAAGGATGATAGCTATGGTGCATCCCTTGCCTTGAGAGTGACTGGTGGATGTAGATATCCACCAGATATCTGTAGTGTGTTAGAGTTCTGCACCGCGAAATGGCAAAAACTGGTAAAAGAAAAAACTTTATTGCACTTTATTGGATTAGATTAACATTATTTCCCTTTGTTCCTTTACTTCAGGAGATGAAATCCAATTAAGATAAACATTATTTCCCTTTGTTCCTTCACTTGAGGGAAATGAAGTCCAGTAAGGATTACTACTATTTCCATTGTTCCTTCAGTTGAGGAAGTCCAGTTAAGATTAATATTGTTCCTCTTTATTCCTTCACTTGAGGAAATGAAATGCAGCCAAGATTAATATTGTTTCCTTTGTTCCTTCACTTGAGGAAATGAAATGCAGCCAAGATTAATATTATTTTCATTGTTCCTTTACTCAAGGAAATAAAATCAAGTAAAGATTAATATCAAGATACACAAATGACTCATACTAGGTTCGCTAAGATGGAGATCTAATTTGGAAAATGGAGACATCGTCTCCAGAATCATTAACATTTCATTGTGCTGGAGAATTTAAGTAGAGAAGCATAATTATACAGGACAATCTCCCACAATGGTTCGAAGGTGTATTGTCGCAGGTTGCAAAAACCGTAAATCAGCATACGGATTTCCAGCAGAAACAAAGCATGTGAAGCGGAAACTCTGGATGGATTTCTCGTTGATTGCGTCGAATGGGAAGCTAGAAAATATTGACAGGAATGGAGTATGTGATCTGCATTTTTTGAGAGAATGGTAATAAGCGTTTAAAATCCTTGGCCGTGCCAGTATTGCCGAAGTCAGGTATTTATTAGATTTTAGCAAGTCAGATTTCGTTTCCACTTCACACTACAATCCTTACAATTGTGCTTTTGGCGTATACGAAGACTTGCACGAGGAACTGCTACATCGTGCTAATGAGACGTTCATGGGAAAGACAACAGGAAACAGAAATAATAGAACAAGAGCTCCGTTCCAGAAGGGATTTTTTATTTTATGTATTTTCTTTCATTACGTGAAATGAATACCTCACTGAAAGCTCGATTTTACTGCTTCCAGTTTATGCTAACATCGAGGCTTAATCAAGATCACGTTGAAAACCTTTTCTCCGTCATACGAGGATGTGGTGAGCACAATCCCAAACCGAGTGCGGTGGACTTTAAACAGGATTAGAAAGATTATTTTCAAATGGAAATCGTCCTGTCATGACGGGGATCAGATTCTGTCGTCCATACTGTCGATTACGGATAACGGGAAAATTCAAGGTCACCCTCCACTTTGCGGCGCTCCACGGCCTCCTAATTGCCTCGGCCTATGGGTTTATCAGCCATTTCACCCCGTTGGTGTTTCAGTTTTTGGCTATTGGGTTTGCGGCAGCGGCTGGATCCATTGTGGTGGCAAAGGTAAAGGTAGAGTGCATGTTTGTTGGTAGAATGAATGAGCAGTCAGGTGTTCTGAGGGGCCGCCTCATTAAATTGACTAGGAGGGCTCGAAGGCTAAATAAAACGGCTACCTCATTTCGACTCATTGTCGCCCAAACCACGCATCCATTCTTCACCGTGAGTCACGACACATTCTTGCAATTTCTGAATTGTTACCTTGATTTGTCTTCATGTTTAACTGCTTCACATCCATTATATTATTATAGGATACTTACTCAAGTTTAAATCAAAGTAAATATTATATGGTATATACTACATGATTCATTAATATTGGACTTTGTTGGTATAGTATTCGTATTCCGCCCCAAATATATGGCTTTATCACCTTCACCCTTTGGTAATTACCAGCGTCAATTTTGTCGTAGCGATTTCATCAGTTGCCAGTTACATCATCCTGCGATCGGTATACTTATATGGAATTAGAATTTAACAAGTCACACAATATAGTATCTTTTTAGAGGAGAACTAATGGTATTAGTCAGTGTAACTATTTTGTATTTATATACGCAACAATGAACACCCCCAACGCCGACCAGTGGACTTTACAGACTAAAATCCAACTCAAATGTCCGACCGAATGTGTTTTTAAAAAATAAGCGATGAAAACGGACGGACAGACGGACATGGCAGGATCATAAGCTCGTTCGGGATTTTGTCAGTGGTCGGCTGTGATATAGCTCAATAAACCCTATAATCTACTAAAACGACTACCTATTTTTAGTTCTACTCGCAGATAGCCAATTCCTCTCTGGCGGCGTGAAGATTAATTATGAGTTAGGACTCAACATTTCTAATAATGAGCAAAAGGCGCTTTAGTGTGAGCAAAATAATCAACTTTTAATGAAGCGAAGCATACTCCATCCATTTATGGGTTTGCCACGAAATGAGTGAAAACCTCTTCGCCTATGAGTTATTAAAAATCTGGACTTTTAGTTCACTAACTTACTTATTAGTTAAACTCGTTCTCTCCTCACTGTAATGTAGATAGATACACCCGGCGGATTTCCTGGCTGCAGTCTATTACAAAGGAATCTACGTAGCAAAATGAACTCAGTGAACAAGCAAAACAAGTGAAGCGTAACAAGTGAACAGTGAACAGTCGTTGCACTAAAAATGAGCAGGCACTGGAGCAAAATGCTAATTCAACGTTCTATTTGGCTCTATTTGGCAGATATTTTACGAAAAAATTATACATATATTATGTGAATATGTTACGGAGTGTCCTCCAGCTCAACTCTTCTTGTGTCCCTTCTGCAAAACTCTAGAAAGGTAATTTTCTCCGGATTAAATTAATTATTAATCAGCAAGGTTCTCCAGCTCAAGGCAGTATTAATGCTTCTGTGAACTGGCAGCAGCTAGTCAAAAGCTCTTTGTCCCCAGTTTTAAATTAAGATTTATCAAGTGTGGAAGTGCGGGATATATGCTCGAATGCCCGATATTGGTTATACTAAAATTATTTATAATTATATTAATTATATGAGTAGAGGAAAGGCGACTTGAGCTCATTTGAATAATTTAAATGTTTTTCTCAGCGAGATCAAGCTGATCTAAATATTTATTTTGTGGAATGGAGAATCGTGGTGAGACGTGAATTCGGACTCACTCACTCACTCACTCGGACATTACAGAGAATCGTGGTGAGACGTGAATTCGGACTCACTCACTCACTCACTCACTCGGACATTACAGGACGAACAGAAAAATCAATTTTCTCTTCTCGACTTCTTGAACTTCCACTCCAAAGAAAGAATACAATCGGGAATATCCATTGGTCAACCAACTTGATATCCGAGAATTTCTCGTTGCGTTGTCCTGTGACTAACGCTGTTAAGCCGCACTTGAGGAAAATGTTAATAGACCTCGGGGTGAACCAATATCTCGCAAAATGCCACTCTCTTGCACGACGGATCCCAGGCAGCATAGTCGTATGGAACGGGAGCCGTTACGAGGTAGCCGTTCAATGCATCTGCCAGAGGAAACTCTGGACCTGGCTGATTGCCACCGGGGCCTTCCTCTGCGGGCTAAATGCACGGACGGCGTTGAAATCAGGCGACTTGGGAATGAGCATTTTATGTTCACTTCTTTTCTTTAATTCAGCCGTGGTTGCTGCCTCTTCTCTTGCCTTCGGGGAAAACGCGTCGGATTGCACTGCATTTCTCAATGGTCTCCTTACCATTGCCAATAACTGGAGGAAAGGTAAATCAATTAAAAATTATAAATGTAATTTGTATTCTGCCTTCTTAATTTCTTCCTTATTACAGAGAAAGCTTTTCAAGAAATTGCTAGACCAATGACCGCGGTGAAACTAATGCTCCGGGCTTTGGTCCTCACCCAAATGGTGTATCCTTGGTTGTTGTCACTGGTTGCTCTCGCCTGGCCGTGGTCACCTTTGAACCTATTCTCATCCGTGACGGGTTGGTACGGGGAACGCTGCTCTCCTGGCTCAAATATTTCTTGGTTCGGATGGGTGGTTGCAAGGGTCGGAATTGGCTTTCCCTGCCATGTCCTATTTTGGAAAGCAATGTTCTCACAGGCATCCATAGACTGTATGCACATATTTCTTGGTCCACTCTGCCAGAAAAGCTTGCTCCAGTTTATGGCAAAACGCTGCTCCACCGGCGGCGCAGGCCTTCCTTCTCAACTGAAATTGTATCAAAGTTTCCAGGTTCTAAATACGTGTTTCATCAACTACTCCGCCGCGGTTGGCTTGACAATTGTTACTGCATTAATATCAGCTGAAATTTCGACAAGCTACTTGGTCCTTAAAATGCTTGGTGGAAGCAGCACTCTGCCACTCCTCATGAATGTCATGGTGACTGCGGTATGCCCTATAACATATCTGCTTCACATGATGGCAGTCGGTGAGGGTGCGCAAGTCCATACAATCTCCACCGCAATCTTGTTGGGAAAGATGGCACAAAAGGAGGGGCAGTCGAAGCTCACCCGCCGACAACTTCGCTCGGCTTGGCCACTGAAAATAAGATTTGGAGGATCAAATTTCATCGAGGCAAGCACGACCCTGGTCATGCTTGATTTCACTTTGCGTCGTCTAGTGGACCTGCTGCTAATTGGAGGATAGAATGCAGAAGATAATAGGAATAGGAATCTTGTTAAAATTTCTTCACCAATATATCTTACTATTAGTATAATATGTAACAATTGTGTCTTGCTGCTGGTGTTGCGGTGCGGTTTATATTTAGTGACAAGTGACAATGTAAACGTTAGTTAGCTCGTCGTAGCACTCACAGCAGACTACCTACAAAGGCGAAATCTTTATAAAATGTGGCACATACCTACGTAGGTTCGTATAAAAGCAACTAGCACGCAAATTATTATTACCTTCGTCTGACGGGTGTTTGAGATAAAAAAATTTGCAAAAAAATTTATGATCTATTCTTGTAGATGTAAAATAAACTTGTGCGTTTTTGTAATTTAAAGTTTATTAAAATTCCCAACCTACTACTTATGTAAGTCCGGAAGCTTTTAACGTTTTTATATTAAGCTAAGATTTAAGGTTTAAGTAAACACATTTCAAAGTAAAATATCAAATGTATGAATATACTACCCAAGAAACACATATGGTTCTTCAGGATTTTAATCTACTTATGTATCGTTGACCACCCAGAATGATGGGATCTCTATTAATAATCATTATTAAATAATGTTTCAGTGGTATTTACTGTGCAAATAAAATTTTACCCGCTTTTAGAACATTCATTCGGCTATTCTGCTAAAATCTACACAAACATAACATCACAGTACTACTACTACGGCGGCATAGACATATTTGGATATGGGGCATAAAACAAATCAATATCATTTCATTACGTCCAAGATGCAAATTCATAATAAATATTTGCTTGTCCATCCTTGTCATTGAAGTGACTTTACACAAAACTCAAAGTTAAACTTGATTGATAATCATCTTATTTCAATTTCATTTCTGTTGCTGGTCATGTTGGACATGTGAATGGATAAGCTAGTTTAGAGGCATTGCATTGGTTGTATGTAACCCAGAAAAGCCGCCTAAAAGATTTAAAAATTAAAATGTGTATTTTTCACTGAAACTTTGACTTTAATGTGCACTCGCTTGCCTGTCCTTCCCTCTGTCACTACGTCGCCCAAACTTAAATAACTTTCTCAAATTAAACCATTTATAAATATGCAAACAGAGCACAGAAACCAATCCACTTCTTTGCATGTCCCTTCAGCAAAACTCGAGGAAAATATTTTTTCTGGATCATTGAAAAAATAATCAGCAGGCTCTAGGATATATTGAAGTATTTATGGGTGTCTGTCTCATCAAAAGCTAGCTAGTGACGAAAACCTCGCAACGTGTTGTGTTGGTAATGCTGGATAAATACACGATGGCTTCGCTAGTTTAAATAGTGGTGTAAACGCTAATAAGGTCACGCTAGTCCATAATTAAAAATTGAAATGTTTCTCCTCCAGACTGTAATCACCTTTGCCCTAAATTTGACGTGACTTTGGTGCAAACTGAAGAATAATATTCGCACTTGCTCACTCACCCATTCAGATCGATCAGATTTAAACACAATAACTCCTGAAAAAACTCCTGGTCTTTCTTTCAAACCCCACATGGAAGGGAGCGCATGGAGTAAATGTTATGTCCATGTTGGCGTAAGCATTATTTTAATGATTTATAAACTGAAAATCCTATGACGCATGATAATGGTCATATGAAAGATACCTGGCCTTATTCTCAAGAAGTAGGCATGCCTGACTCAGGCTTGACCCAGACTTTTGGAATTTATGCATATAATTTATTCATAACATTTTCTCGAGGCTTTCAAATAATCTGTATACTCTGTCTAGCGTAGCTCACCATCTAACAATCAGAGTAAAAAGTGCATGATAAGAATGAACGGGGTTGCCAAATTCTCATCGATTGTTATTGTGGGGTGGCTGGAGTGAGTTTAGAATGCTGAGGTGGTGGTGTTGACGTGAATCCACAATGAAACAAGATGTGACGTGGTTACGAGATTCGAATGATTCAAAGGCAAATTGAATGATACGGATAATGCTGAATTGATGACGAAATTAGATCAATAATTGATGATGTGCTTAATTTATCTGTAGCATAAAAACAATAATTAGTGAATTTGTCACACAAGAATGCCAATTTATTGATAGAAAATGAAAGGAATAAAATAGGGTGAGTCTCCTTTGAGTTATTGTAGGCAACTGAGGATATATACAACAGGATCAATGAACCTTAAGACTAACAACCAATCATAATGAATGAATATATACAAGACTAAAACTTATATGTATAGCACATCTTGGTACTCGAGTTGCATGAGTATAAAAATATAACGTGTAAAACGGTACCGCACTGCATTCACTACTACGCAGTTATACTAATAAAAATTTGCATAACAAAAGATTTTATAACTAAAAACGTACATAAGAAAAGATACCCTATTAATTGACTCGTACATATGATTAAAATGTTTTTCCAACTTTATTAACTTTTGTCTTAAATTGACTTTGACAGAAAAGCGATGTTTTAGGTGAAGGGTTTTTGAGTCTCTCACACGTCTCCAACTTCACGCAGTGAAAATCCAATCCATCAACAAGTTACACCAGTAAAATAACCAGACTGAAGCAAAATCATAATCCAGATTGACACAAAAAAACAAGGGTCATTTTAGTGGTATAGATTGGATAATTGTAGTTACATAGATGTTACATATTATAGAATTATTATTGTAATATTTATATTAGATATTGTGTACTATGGTATAATACCAAATATAGTGCTTTAGGCAAAAAGAGAACACAAGAAGCGTCAGCATTATAACAGTTGCGGTAATAACGAATGGTTAACTACATGTACCTATTACACTTTGTACGCAAACGTATTCCCACGATAGAATTTTTGCTGAAACTTTGTATATACTAGATGAATTTAGATGTGTAGGTGTAGATGCCGAATCCGTCTAGTAAAAAGGGCACTCACGACTGCAGATTGAAAATCACTAAAACCGTTATGCAAATTAGGTAATTTACGTATTTTCGAAATTATTTTTTTGCAAATGAGCCAATTTGCAAAATCTTAGATTAGAAAAATTTCGACGGGATATCACGCTTTATATATATTGCTTCAAAAGCGCATTTGAAATATGATAGGGATATGGGTTGACTACACTTGGTTGGGGGATAGTGTAAGGGGTGCGCTATATGAATTGGAGGTTAGGATATATTATTAGAAAGTGGTATACCAGGTATATAATGTGGGGGTAGGAAATATTAACATGGATAGGAACTAGGGTTATAGGGTATATTAGGTAAGGACGCACTATATATGAAATCGGCATAAGGTATACATATCATCGGAGGATACATTACTTGAGGCAGGGCCTACTATATTAACGGTGGTGCACCATTTGAAATAATGAACCAAAAGTAAGTGACCCATACCACACTGACCACATATATGAGATATCACAAATCTGATTGACATTGTACAATATTATAGACATTTATGTGTACGCTACCTCGAAAAAGGAACCGCACCGCGGCTCTAGTTAATTCTTGACTACCTAATTAAATGGCAAATAAAAAAATTTACATTCCATGCTTTTCAAAAATATTCAGCTATAATTAGCACAAATCTTTTAACAACATTTCCACATGAGCATAGTAGCATGGGATATAGAGATACATTTGAATACGCCAACAATAGAGGGGTTGTTGTTGTTGTGTTGTGCTATGTGTGTTTATCAATATCCATATCCATGCATGCTTTTTTCTAATTACACAATTTTTTGGTTCTTTCTAGTAACAACGTGATTTATCTGCCAGCTTGCTGCTGCTAGCTTACTCACCCCGATTCACATTCATTCAGACCTTATTTACCACCCAATTCATTCTCTCCGTTTTTTCTCTTTTGAGCACATCACAAAATGGTGATTGTATTGATTTATCTCCCAGACTTCCACCTTCAGTCCGTACAAAACATTTATGAATAGCAAGCATAATATACCTATATTTTGAATGTTGGTTTCAGTTGTGATAGTAGTGCGGTAATAGCGTTAGCATGCTCCTCGTGTTTCCTTTTATCACTCACTCCCAACCAATCCCACACTTGTCAACATGCGCAACCTGCTGCACTCAACATGATTAATTTATTGACACGCATCATTCATTTCATTCGAGTTGCAGATGATATTGATATCGATCGATGGCCGTGGTTTGGTTATCTTTGTCAAAAACATATATTTATCTCGTGTTTAGTTGCGAAATAAATTGATCAAGGCCATCATTTACCAAGCACATCGACCGCACCAGATGCATATTGGCAGGCAATGTCAATGGTAATGATATTTAAAAAAAGCTCAGAATTGAGGTAGCCGAAGGACACGGCGCGTTGAAGTCATCACACCGACAGCCAACCATTTTCTTGTTCCGCTTTCTCGGACTAAATTTCCTCATGGCACACCTAATTATTGGCAAACAAGGGTAAGTAATAATTAATTAAACTAGAGCAATTAGATTACTTCTGTTCTCACACTCTATGATTTTTTGATATTGTTTCCGGGTCAGACTGTAGCTACGAGGATGTATTCACTGCAATCCGAAGATCTGCCGGGATTTATATGCTGAAGGATGCGGTGGATGAACGTGGCCAGAGGACTAGACCTTCCGGAGCATGTGATCCACCAGTTGAGAGTGAAGCTGGCCCAAAACAGCATCTCCTTTCCGGAGGCATACACGCAGCTCATGATTGTGTGGAGGGCGCTGATGGAGGACGGGGCGAGGCTGAGTGTGCTCGTGGAAGTGCTCGAGCGCTATCACCTCCAAGAGGCGGCTGACAGCTTGAAAATTAGATTTAAACTAACGATTAGATACTAGCGAACTAGCTTCCCCTCACCATCATTCATTCATTCGCTTCAACTTTTAAAAAGAATTTTTCGAGACAAGATTTTAGAGTAAATTAAAGCGATTAGGTACAAACAAGCATATGAACAAACTTTCGTGGGGATATCACCCACTCATTTTATTGTGTAATACCAAAAATATATAAAAACGGAAGCGGTCACGATTTAATAAATACAATCTGTTTCTGTTGCGTGATTTACAATGCAATCTGCGAATTACATTCTGGCGGAATCACAAGTTGGTGGAGTCAGCAACTCTTTCAATTCGGAAAAGGTTGGGCGGGCGTCCGGCTCCCACTCCCAGCAGCTGGTCATGATGGCGTATCTAGAATTAAACCAATTTTTCCACAGTCAAAATCCTCGAGTGATGACCAATGTGATCGGAAATTTACAATCTGCAAACTCACCTTCCGTTAACGTCATACTTTGGTCTCTCCAAACGGAGTCCTTCTTCCAGTCGTGTCAGCCACCCGGCGCTCCACGACATTCCAGCATATGGCACATCTCCTAAACACCCGAGACATGATATTTTTAGTAGTAGATCAATCGTGCCCATTTGTCCCCGTCCCCACCTGGACAACCTCACCTTACCGAGAGAAAATATTTCCCAAAGGGTTATCCCAAACGACCACACGTCAGTCTTCTCGTTGAACACCAACCGGGCCAGGGACTCTGGGGACATCCAACTCCAGGGGAGCGGCTCCTTTCCGCTCTTCACGTAGTCAGAATAATTGTACAATTTCCGGGAAAGCCCGAAATCTGAGATTTTTGCTGTTTTTTGCTCCGTCAGTAGAATATTCCTTGTGGCGAGGTCGGCGTGGACCACCTGAAAAAAAATGGAAACAAATTATTCAGAGAACGGCTAATAATTAACGATAGCAAGCATTATATGTATTGCTGTGTTTTTGTACATCTTTTGAAGCCAGATATTCCATTCCGAGAACTATTTCACGGGACCACTTTTCCAGATCCAGAGCAACTCCTTCAATCTCGGATGATAATGGCGGATTTCGATTGTCAACTTGCTCGTGTGAGACAAGGCTGGTGTAGCCGGGCGTTGGAATTCTGGGTTGAACTGCACTCATTGCTGGCAGCCTCTCCGCTTTAATCTTTCTAAGAAATTTATCCAATGAGCCAAGGGCGCAATATTCCGTGAGAACAAACACCCTCCCTGAAAACAAGTTCAATAGAGAGACATCCGAGGAGGATATTACACTCCTCATTGGGAAAATGGCTTATTTCAGGGTTACAATAATTAGTCTTAATTGAATTCGAACCCTTTGAAAGCTCCCGAGTGTGGGCGCCAATGATCCCAACGATATTTTCCTGCTTTCCCAAGTATGACAACAACTTGATCTCGGTCAAAAGGCCTTTGAGCGCCGTGGTCGGACAGGAGGGTTTTGTGGTTTTCACAGCCACTTTGCACTCC